>QKWP01000546.1:222928-245678 GCA_003550325.1 Gigaspora rosea
TTGTACTACAAGATCAAATTAGATCTTTGTTTATATTTTTGTTTATAATTTAGATTTTCTATCAATTTTACATTGTTTCTTCATTTTCCTTTTGTTTTTTTGGGGTTGTTTCATTTTTTTTAGTTTCGTTTAATTTTTTTATTTTTTAATTTTTTTTATTTTTTAATTTTTAAATTTTTTTATTTTATTTTTATACTTTACTACTGGTACTTTGCAAGAAATCCAACAACTTTTCAGCACTTTGCGCAAGCAAACTCAGCCTTTCGACACTTTGCAAGAACACACTCTAGCAATTTTTAAATTTTCAAGAACGCAAGTTTTTGCAAGTTTTTTGCAAGTTTTTGCAAAGTTTCGTTTAATTTATTTTTTCGGTTCATGTTTTTTGTTTCGTTTTTTTGTTTTATTTTTATTAATTTATTTTATTTTGGTACTTTGCAAAAACTTTCAACAATTTTTAAATTGCAAGATCACGAACTCTTACTTTGAGAAAATGAAGATTTGGAGCTTTATTTATTTTTTTACTTAGTTTGCTTATATTTTTGTTTTTTGTGTTTTCTTTTTTATACTTATTTTTATAATTTTATTTTATTCATCCCTTATGGAACTATGCAAGAAAATGACTTGACTTTTCCAGCACTTTACAAGAACACTAATTATAACGTCTCTGGCACTTTATAAGAAGTCATGAATATGAATGAATATAATCGAATATAAGCGAATATAGGCAAATATAAGCAAATATAATAGTTTATTTTTTTCGATTTTGTTTTTTTTGTTATTTTTTCGGGTTTGTTTTTTGTTTTTTGTTTGTTTTTTTTACTTATTTTTATTTTATTTTATTTTATTTATTCCTTACTTCTTTTAGAACTTTACAAAAAAATGATCTGACTTTTCCAGCACTTTACAAGAACACTAATTCTAACTTTTCTGGCACTTTACAAAAAGTAGCAAATATGAGTGATAAAAGCGAATATAAGTGAATGAGCAAATATAAGAAATATAATAGTTTATTTTTTTATAGCTAACTGTAGAGTGAGTGAAATTAAGTGTTTAGGGCTAGTTTTTATATATACTAATAGAATTAAATGCGATGAAGTACGAAAGTAGTTTAAAATATTTGTAATAATGTAAAAATAATACATAATATATAATAAAGTATATAATATTAATTAAAAATGTATATTTAATAAATGTAAAATATAATGTATAATAATAAATAAAAAATATAAAATTTTATATTAAATTGCGAAACCGTGTGAAATATTGCAAAAACCTGAAAAAAAGCATGATTATGTGAATATGTATATCATTTATTTATTTTTTAAAAATTTTTGAAAATTTGTGAAAATTTGCAATATATTGCAAAACAATATGAAAATATCAAAATAATACCTCCTGTGCGCTTTAGTTTATTGATCTGTATAAGTACACAACTCCTGTAGGGGTAATTTGCATTGTTTTTATTTGCAATATATTTTGAAATATTTCGAAATAATAACCGTAATATTATCGTAATATAGCATAATATATTGCGTAATCTACCACATTGATCATAAGATTTTTGTAATATTATGGGCCATAATATCTTATATAAAATTATGTATATTAATTTGCTGATGTAAATTAGTTCGACACATGGACAATACTAAGTATTGCAAACCAATCAAAGCCTATATATATTATTACAAATCTGCTAGCTCAATGAAGAAATAGTAAAGAAATTTAGAGAATAATACTTCAGGTATTATGTCTTAATGCAAATAATAATATAAGGGAAGTTTATTGATATTGAAGGAATTAAAGCTTAGTAATATCAAAAAGAAGTTAACTCAAGAGAATTCTGAGTACTTGACATATGTATATCTTTCATGTATTTTTAGGTTTTTGGTTTTTAGTTGGTCCCTTATATAATAAAGGTTATCATATGTAGTTAATTAAACTTTGTAATCATATGCAGAGTTTCAATTAATTTAGTTTTACTTTGTTTATTATTATTATTTTATTATTTTATATCTGAATTATTTATAATTACACACCAAACCCTATATATAATCTATTTGTTTATTATCTGATACTTACATAACTGATGCCTCCTAATTTGGAAACTAATATTAGATTATTTTGCTTGTTTTATTTAAGATTTTACCTATATCAATTTGTGTACTATGTCATGTAAAACTTTACTATTTTTTTTATATACTGATTTTTCTTTTGTATTGGCTATTTTTGGCTTGTACAAATACAGGACTTGTCATTATAGTTTACTTTTACTAGTAATGGTATAATATATAAGACCATGCAAAGTAAATTTGTATTTTGTATAACAAGTGTTTCAAAATTCCAGTTAGTAAATCAGATTTTTATTTAATCTACTATAAATTAATAAGCTCATATTCATATATAAAGTTAATATTCGTTTTGCATAATATAGAATCAAAAAATTTTAGATTTTTTTTCGAATCTATTGGGTAATTCAGAAAAAATAAGGTCATTATCAAGTGATACCAAAAAAAAATTACATGGCAAAAATGGAATAATTTGCACAGTAGGAATTTTAAAAATTTTTTGAAAAAATTGAATTAGCATACAAAATAAAAAATTAGCTTTGCATGGCCTAACATTAGGACACACAAAATTATACACTTGGTTTTCATATCATGGGATAGTAATCAGTGACCTGGCTGCACAGCTTTTTTTTATAAAAAAAATTTTTTTTAAATAAGACCACATAGCCTTCTTTTAAGCAAAATAGTTTTTTAATGCAATTAAAAGCCTTTAGATCATGAGATATTAATAACTATGTAGATTTTATTAGATTTATTTTGCTTAGAAATCAGAATTATTTCTGCTATTACTAATCCACCTATATACATAGTTACTTAGTTATTATAAAATTAAATTGTCTGCATACCCATAGCCTCCCATTCATACTCTAGCCCTACTTTAATATATACTATTTACCAATATTCATAGAAATCTAAATTTGCTAATATCATGCCCTTAAACAAAAGCATCAACCAAAGCACTAGACTAACTTAAAAGACAAAAATCAACATGCTCTTCACTTTATTGAAAGTTTTTTGCTAGAATAAATTACATATTATAGATTTATTTATACAAACCTATTGCTAGTAATCATAAAGTATATACATTATTTTGCAAACCACAATTAATAATTGTAGTTAATTGTACATTTTTTTTTGAAATACAAGTAAACAGAATTAAACTTAATACTTATCCTAGTAATTTATTGAATGACTAAACAATTACAGTAATTATACGTTGTCTTGAAACATGATTGTTAAAGTGAGCAAAATTCAATTCAACTTCATATTTATGTTAATAATTTTATTTAATAAAAAATGATTACAGTTAATTATGCATTGTCTTGAAAAAGTGGACCAAATTAAACTTTATACTCACATTGGTTAATACATTGTCCTAAAACATAATTGTTAAAGTGAACAGAATTAAACTTAATATTTGTTGAAAAAAATCGCTAAAAAAATGAAAGAAAGTATACATACTAGTAATATATTGAGAATTACATAATTATGGTTAATTGTATCTACAATCTCTTGAATACAATCATTAAAGTAGAAAAAATTAAACTTTTTACTCATCCTGGTAATTTATTGAACGATTAAATAGATTATGCTTAATTATACATCGTCTTGAACACAATCATCAAAGTGAACAGAATTAAACTTCATACTCATTCTAATACTTTATGAATGATTAGATCATTTCTTAAAATACAATCATTGAAGTAAACCGAATTAAACATAATACTCACCTGGTAATTTTATTGAATGATTAAATGATTATAATTAATTATAAGACACAATTATTAAAGTGAACAGAATTAAACTTCATATTCATTCTGGTAATTTATTGAATAATTAAATGTTTATAATTAATTATATATTCTCCTGAAACACAATTGTTAAAGTAACTAAATTAAACTTTGTACTTACTATGGTAACTTATTGAACGAATAAATGCTGAAATGGTTACAGTTAATTATATATACATTCTTTTAAGAATAATTATTAAAGTAAAATAATTAAACTTTATACTCATCCTGGTGGTCTGTTAGTAATCTTTATTTGTCAGTTGACAGAAGTCAACAGATCGAAAATAACTAATTAGGAATATACCAGAAACGATTTGGTAAAATTGGGTTTAAAAATTTTTTTACAACTGCATTTACAGATATCATGCGCAAGCACCTACAGAGTTATCATGATCAACTAACATGTATGAAAAAATTCTGTATGTATGAACTTATTAGCAGAGCCTACTCTATACTATGCATTAGGTAATTATTTACAATTATAAAAAAAACTTGTTACAATGAACATTAATAGGATTCACGCAAGTATTAATATCTTATTTTAAAATAAAATTCATGAGAAAAAAATAGAATACAGAATATACAAATATGCAAATACTTAGTTTTAATGATATGCACGAATATACAAAATGCATTGCAGAGCAAAAATGCCACTTTGTTACCAATATAATAATCAGCACCATCATCATGAAAAAGGATTATTTGGCACTATTATCTCCAATTTTGTCTTATTATAAGGATGCACTTTCATAATCTAATTTTTGGTTAATATTTGGCAGCTTCGCTAACCTATGATCATGTGCTAGTTGATCAATCAATTGGAGAATTTCTATTGGTTAGCTATATTAACAAAAATTTCAACCTCCATATCATTGACCCAGCCAGAATATGAAAACCAATTATATAAATTTGTGCAGCTTTATCGTTACTAAAGCATTCTTAGTAGCATAATCTCATAACTAACTGACATTGCATTAAATGCAGTAAAATTATGAATTTTTGCACTTAATCATCATGACATGCATCACATAGTACAATGTTTATCTATTGTATGAGTATTGTTTAACCAAATATCGCTTTAACAGGTTTAAAGTGCATGATTATTACTATATCATCATATTGTATCAGTATTTACTATAGACAGATACAAATGGTGATTCTAATATCTTGATAAATTAAAACCTGTTATTTATAAAATTTAATTGTATATCCAGTATCTATGATGCCAAAGCAGCCATCTCAAAGTTCACTAATAATTGATTAATTCAAATTGTTGGATAGTAACTTGAGATTCTAGATCAAGTTTTATAATGCTATCAGTATCTTCGATGATATTTTCTAATTTATCTTGAAAATAAGAAGACCTGCATTTTAAAATGACTGAATGTGCTTTAAATTCTCTTGTGTCTGTATAATCCCCTACATTAATGATTACATTAAAGTCATTTCCTTTTTCAAGAAGTCCAATATAATTGTTTGAAAGTCTTTCAAAGTTTTTAATTTCCATTTTTTTTCGTATATAAGTTCTAATTAAATTTGTAAACCCAGATTTTTCGATACTTATGTACTTGAACTTGTTTGTAGGTATGTAAATGGGAAACCACTGTCGCACAACAATTATTTGAATACAGTATTTATCAAATAATTAAACAATGCAACCGTTTTTATTTGAATATTTGCTGAATAAAATATGCAAGCTTTATTCAAGATCATGACGATTTCTTTCTCTGAGGAAAATAGTAAAGCATAATATCTTAAATATCATAATAGCGCCAAAGCTTTAAAAGTAAACTTGGTTACTTAGAATATTAATATAATACTAATAAATGGCCCGTTTCTTACTAATGTAAAAAAAAAACCAATAACACACTGATACGCGGAAATGTTACACTAAAAATGCAATTGGCATCATATTTCCACAACTGATAAATGAGTAATAAACGCATGTACATATAAGGTAAAATAATTAAAAACGAAGTATGTTAATGATAGGGTGCGGGAAAAAAAGCCCGGCTTATTATTGAATTCTAAAAGGCTATAAAAACAATATTACACAATCGGTGCTTAAGCCGAAATTAGTATATTTAATTAGTACGATAACTCAATTTTAGCAAGTGGGCACCAATTTGTATCTCTTACGTGCCTGCTACCAATAGCTTTAAATTCACATGGGTGGGTCCTAGGTCCGGCCCGGCCCGGCCCGATTCATCTGACTTTGAAGAATTGCAAGCACGTAAGAGATACAAATGGTTCCCATTGGCTAAAAGTGAGTTTATCATACTAATTATTTATGCTAATTTCACCAATTCTGTAATCTTGTTTTTATAGCCTTAAAAAATAAACCAGGCTTTTTTTCCCGCACCCTAGTTAATAATATAATATATTTTGCAGGTTATTTTGGGGAACAAAATAATTTAAATTTAATAGATGCGTATATATACGATATTTGTTTGACTAAGTAAAAGTGCCGGAAATGCGATTTTACTATATCTAAACCACCCCTAACCTAACCCTAACACAACCCTAACCCTAACCCTAACCCTAATTAAAAATCGGGTAATCTCGTGATGTACCTGGCTTTAGCCATCCCCTTTAAATAGTAACGCAATAATAAAAATTGTCAAACAAGAGATTGGGAATAAGCAAACGGTATTTATTACATATAATAGTAAATTTAATAAATATAATTGTTATCAAAAATAAAAAAAAATTGAATATTGAATATATATAAATTATAGAAATAATTCTCTAAACATTCAATTATGCTAATAATGTTACGATGTGGTATCTGATAAACAAAAGGCGCATAACGTTTGTAAAGTTGATTAAAAAAATTATAAGTATTCGTAACACAATCTTATGTGAACATGAAACTTATTATGTATGATTTCGATATAATTCTCGTGTCAGAGATTATCGAAAGCAGAAAATTAACTAGTAAATTCATGTGAAAAAGAAAATACAGTTCAGTATAAAATCAAATACTGCATAAAAGTAAAATATAAAAGTATTTATCTGATAAAACAATTCAGCTAAAAATTAGAAAAACGCTGGTCAAAATTAAGGTCAATATTGAATGTCATGATTTGAATGCCGCTAAATATGCGGGCATTATGCAGACAATATGCTTCCAACATTATCACAAACATAAATTTTCATGAAAGCATGTAATGATAATGGATGGTAGGTTAACTGGCATATTACTGTATAACTGACTATAAAAGAAAGATATAGAAAGGTATGTATAAATCAACATAAAGTAAATTAAAATTTGCCCTGAAGCTTATTGATAGTTATCACAAAAGCATCCTGTATTAAAGCTTGTACTAAAAATTGGCAATGTTTAAAAATAAAGATAAATCTGATGTTGCAAGAAAAAAAGTGCATTTTTTTGAATTTTCTAGATATAATTTGTTTGTAATATAATTTGAAATTAATAATAAAATAATCTTATTTCTTATAAAAATGATTAAAAAAATTGAATATTGTATAATAATAAAATCAAAGCATCAAAACAAATAACAAAAAAGATAATACTTTACAGAAACTTTAATTTTTCAAAAAATAAACAACATATAATAAACATATTAGAAATAGTTTATTCATCACCCAGATGAACCCTCTCACCTTTTTTTCTTAAAAACAACTCGCTGGATATTAGTAGGTTAGAGGTAGAAGATATTATATGTAAAATTGGAACCCAAAGAGTGGTTCATAAGCAAATTATTGAAGTATAAGTGATTTTTAAAAAATTTATTTGTTTTTTTACGCAAAGACTATTGGACGATCATGGAGGGCGTATTATATTATTAAAGAATTTAACTACAAAAAAGGCATGTAAATTTTGGAAATAAATTTATATTATTGTACAGTTCTTATGATAAGAATGTCCAATTTTTTCCATATTTACAGCATGAAATTAATTCGGACTTTCAATCATCAGAAACTGCAGCAATAATATTAAATATCGTGAATATTTTTTTGATCGTATATTAGATATGAAATTTGATTTGCCGATTCTCGGCCAATCATAAAATATCTATAAACAAAAAATAATTTTATTGGTTCAAAATCGCACATAGAATAATTAGAACCACCCTAGCGTCGCCACCCTAAAAAATTTCGCTATCTGGTAAAATTAAAACTCAACATCAGGTGTAGCATAAAATCAAACCAAAAATGCCCAACCCCTAACCCTAACGCTGGTAGTGAAATTTTTTTAGACTGGTGATGATAGGGTCTTAAATAATTAACTATGAAACGATGCAAAATTTGGATAATCACTTGTCACACGACATGGCCTAAATTATATGTTAATTTCGTAATGCCGGCCAAAACTAAAATTTTCCAAATTTTAGCCGATATCCAAATAAAGATTTGAAATTTGATATTCAAATTTTTACGTGCCCTGACTACAAATAACTAGTGATTTAAGCTGGCTAAGACAGCCGCATCTGCCAGCAGATGTATTGTGATCGGCTGGCTAATGCGGCTAAAAGCTAAGAATTCGTAAGATACGTGCTAAATTTTCTGAATGTAGACCGTTAGACAGCCACTTAGCAGATAATTTAGTCGACTGGCTAAACCAGCTGACTAAAACCATGTGGCTTAAATCGCTACAAATAACCGGTGGTAATAATCATTGGTTACACAGTGTGGATATATATAAGATCTTTTATTCATCCTTTTTTTTTAATTAATACTAATTCTCATATTTGTTTTTTCTTTAGGTATTAGTTCTTATACTTCTTTTTTCATAGTTTAGTGCTTTTTTTTTGTTGTTGTTGTTGTTGTCAATTTCGTACTTCTTCTTTAGTGTTTGGGCATCATGTTGGGTGCTTCTTCCTTTGCTGTTGGCGTTATTGCATTCAATACTTCTTTCTTTGTTATTAGTGTCTTTTTTCATCATTAATATCATCTGCTAGTATCATCAATATTGTGGCTCTTTTTCATCACTAATGTTGTGAAATTAGTAGTTCTTCTTTTATTGTTGGTGGCATTGATTTTGGTACTTCTTCTTTCTTTGCATATATTGTTATTTTTTGTCATTAGTATTATTAAAATGGTAGTTTTTTTTGTTACTAGTATTATTGAATTTAGTAGTTCTTCTTTATTGCTAATATTATTGATTTCAATAGTTCTTCTTTTATTACTGGTATTATCAAGTGTGCTATTTCAAAACTTCAATTTGAAAATGTAGGTTATAGTTTTCTTTTGCTATTAGTTTTGTTCAATTTGGTGCTTTATTTTGCCTTTATATAGTTTCTCAAGTTTTTATATAATTTAACTATTTTATAGTAATGTAAATAAAGCTACAATTTGATTTGATTGGATTTGATTAAATATTTGATCTCAAAGCAAATTCAAATACAAAATTTTCAAATCAAAAATCAAATTCAAATTAATAAATATTTAATTTTATTTGATCAAATATTTGAAATATTTAATTTAATTTAAAAAAATTTATAAGTAAAATTTTAAAAATTCAAATTAAATCTAATTCAAATACAAAATTTTTAATTTAAATCAAAATAAAATCAAGACTAATTTAATTTGATCAAATTTAATAATATTTAAGATTTAATTTAAGTTAAAAAACTCTAAATATAATAGTATTAAAAACTAAAGAATGAATAGTAATTATTTAGCAAACATATTTTAACTATATTAAAATTAATATAATAGTTACAAGACATGACCTAATTGCGTACTGTTACTTATAAATCAAATAAGTTGATTTACCCAATTTTAGATATAAATTATGCAAAAATCAGTTAAATTAAATTTATTTAAAAACATACGTGTATATAAACCTTTCTTTAAATTTAATATATATTCTTTAGCATTTAATAATCTTTAGTTTAAAGTTTTAGTTCTTAACTCTAAGTCATTTGAAAAAAATCTTTCTTTAAAGTTAATCAATTCTTTACTATATTCTTTAAGTCAAATAACTAACTCATCCAAGTAATAATATAATTGGTTAAAATAATCTTTAAAGATTAAAAAAGGTTCTATTAAGTAAAGGTTTCTTGTGTTCTAATTTAAAGTTGTAAAAGTGGTTTTTCTAATTCTAATAGTAGTTAGATCATTAAAATTGGTTTGGTAAATCCTAAGATACTTGGAATCAAAGAAGAAAATATAAGGATCTGTAAATTTACAATTATTATAATTTAGGAATAATGTATTTGTCACACTGTGTTATATTAAACTTTTTTATAGATCATATGTAATTGGTTAATTTATATAGATCAATACAAAATAATCTAAATTTCTAAACTTTGAGTGAAGGTATCTTGACAACTACCAAGTCAAATTTGATAAATGTTTTTTGTTTAAATTCTATAGATTCATAAAATTTAAAAAACTTTGATTAAATTTAACTTGGTGGTTGTCAAGTATCTTTGCTCAAAGTTTCAAAAAACTCAAAATGTTTATCAAAATAAAATAATAACCCAATTTTTTAAACTTTGAGCAAGGTATCTTAACAACCACCAAGTCAAATTTAATAACTCTTTTTTGTTTGACTTTTATAGATTTATAGAACTTACTTTAATAGCAAGCTTATTTTACAGATTATTAATTTACAGATAAGGCTGTGTGAAATTATAATTTCATTTAATATTCCCTTATGAAGCTTAAATATGGTGAAAAGAAAGCAATTTAAGCAAATAGATTAAATTACAAAAATAATTACATTATTATTGGTTGATTTATAAACACATCGCTTATTGGAATTCTGAATGTTCTAATTGGCCTGTTTAATTTTAGAAGAACTCTTGGAGATGGAAGAGAAATAACATTAAATGAAATTACAATTTCAAACAGCATAAGTTCAGTATATTTCTTGACTTGACAGCCTATTTTACTGACAAATAATTCTAATTAATATTGTTAGGATTAGATTTAAAATTAGATTGAGGTTAAGGCAATTATAAAAAAAACTTGCAAAAAAATGAGCTATTAATAAAATATATTGTCTTCAAAGTAAACTTATCTATAAATTAATCATTTGCAAAATAAGCTTGTAGTAAAGTTAGTTCAGTAAATATATATTTGAAGTGGTTTGTTGGTAAAATAATATGAAACCGCTTTGAGCACTATGTTATATAAGGTAGATATGTGTCATTTTGGGACATGCATAGGCACTATTTTGAGCAAAAAACTTAATTTTTTAAAAAATCAAAATCTGAATTAATGCCTCAGCCCACTATTATGTATAAATATAGTATTATTTCTATTTAGATAGATGTTTTGAGTTTTTTTGAAACTTTGAGCAAAGATATCTTGATTAGAGGTTGGAACCGGTTTTAAATATTCGAGTTTATCACATCTAAATTCGAGTTTATCACACCAAAATTCGAGTTTATCACATCAACTATTAATAAATGACGTGATAAACTCGAATTTTGGTGTGATAAACTCGAATTTAGATGTGATAAACTCGAATATTTAAAACCGGTTCCAACCTCTAATCTTGATAACTACAAGTCAAATTTAATGAACTTTATTTTAAATTCTATGCATCTATAGAATTCAAACCAAAAAAAATTTATCAAATTTGAGTTGGTGGTTGTCAAGATTCTTTTACTCAAAGTTTAGAAAAATTTGGTTAATACTTCTATTTTGATAGATATTTTGAGCTTTTTGAAACTTTGACAAAGATATCTTGCCAACTTTTTTTTTGAATTCTATGAATCTAAATTGGGTGCTTAAATAGAGGTGTGACTATATGGTGTGTAACTATAGGGAGGGATGACTATATTAAGTTTTTAATTTTTTATAACCTTTTAAATATAAATATTTAGCATTTTTTTGTTTATAAAAGACCTTTAGTTGTTTTAAAAAGCAATTTTAAAAATTTAAATTTTTTAAAAAGAATTTTGTTAAATTTAGCAGGTAGTAATATTGTAGGTGAATATTTAAAAAAAAATTAAAATTATTATTAGTTAAAGCTAGAATTTGATCTAGTATTAATATTAGAGTTAGAGAACGCATATATATATGCAAAATTAAGTGCTAAAATAATTTTTGAATTTTTTACATTTAGTATACAAGATCCTGCGATCTAACTGGCAATATCCTTTAAAAATTATCTTATCAAAATTAGCTCAATGTTTTTTTTATAAATAGATTATAACCATTATATTATAAAAATAATTTATAAAATTATAGATTTAAAATGATTGAGATATTTACCTTTTGACAAACTTTTGAATCAACCCATGTATCTTAGTCAGTTTTAGAACTACAACTTTGCAATACAACTCGTTATAATAAGATAAATATGTTTTTTAACTTTTTTTAATTTGTAAAATAAATTACAAAGACCATTTTAGATATATTTCAAATTTAGGCCAAAGTGTCTTTACTTAATAAGTTTGAAACTTTTTGTTGTAAAGTTTTAATATTATTGTATTTTTGAGAAAAGAATAAGTTTATTTAGAAAAGAAAGAGTAAAAGTAAGTGTAAAAGAAAGAAAGAAAGTAAGGAGAAAGAAAAATAGTAGCAACCATGTTAGCTTAATAAATTTTAAAGTTACAAGAATTTTTTAAAAATTAAGTTGGAAAAATTTGTGCACAAGTAATTGATAGAAAGAGTTTTTTGACAAATTTTATATATAATTTGTCTATTTTTAATTTTAATTATAACTTTAAAAAATATAAGTATTTATTATCAAATTTGTACTTTTCTTTTAAAAATTTTTTATTATATATTAAAACATAAAAAACCTTAGATATTATTTTAAATAACATAAAAAAAAAAAAACTAAATTTTAACTGTATTTTATTTATATTTTAAATAGGCAAATTTATAGGTTTTTGTAAGTATCTTTATTGAACATGACCGTTTTTTACTCTTTCAAATTTACTTAGCTTTTTTTAAATCAGTGCTCTAACTGTACAGTACATTTAATAATAGTTTTACAAGGTTTTTTTTTAAATTTTATAAATTATTTTCAGAAAATAATTTTAATAGAAATAGATATTTTCAATGTTACAATAGTTTTTTTATTTATAATATTGTTGGAAAATTTAGAAATAACTTATAACTCTTACAAAAATCTTTTGTTGCAAAAACCTTTAAAAGATTATAGTTCTACCTGTGGTTAATTGCCAATAGTGCCGGGACATTTGAATTTTGTGTTTAACATTGAATATTTTTCAAATCACTATATTTAGGGAGTAAATATAATCATTTATTTTATTAAATATTGATATCAACTGTATTTGTAACGATTAATATCATGAAGTTTTGTCGGAGCAAATGGTTGGCTGACACGTATAGCTTAGCGGCACGTTTCGACCAATCATTTGTTCCGAACAAATTTTGTGATACGCATGATCCGTTATCATACAATTATGATCAGATTTAAAAGTCGTGATTGGCTACTGAGTTTTAATTTGGGATTGTTGTGCTTACGTAATTACCAAAAAACATCAAGAAGAAAAATCTATGATCAAAAGAGTTTGCACGATAACTAAACGATATTATTCGTGCAATGTGATCTGTAAGTATAAAGAACATTTATCAATCTAAGTATTTAAAATTAGCTATTAAAGTTCATGAATATATACTATTTAGTTTCGTTTTATTCGCGTTGTGTAATTCTTCAAAAAACTTCAATAAAAAAGGTATTTTACTGTTTAACGTCCAAACTACAAAGTTGTGCCATTAAAATCACGCTATGGAAACGATTAGAATGCTGATCGTATATGTGATTCAATTATATGATATTGACATTAAATTCTAGGATTAAGTCCGATACAATGAAAGTTTTAACTTGCGACATCCATATGGCAAAGATAGAGGTGCGAACTATAAACTATTGGTTAACATAAATAAATTGTTAATTTATTATAAACTATAGGTTTAAAATAGACTACAGTTTATTTATATGTATTATAATTTACAGTTCTGATCTCTAGGCGAGAATAACAAAGGTATATTTATACATACTTATAAAACCTTTTCCCGAATTTTTCGAGTGGTTGTTAAAGTAAAATGCCTTAACCGAATTTTGCGAAAAAATCACATCCAGAAATTCCGTCCAATAGATCCAAATTAGTGTGAACTATCGAGGTTTAGTTAGTTGGATTTAGATAGTCTCGAAATAGTTAGATATCCTGAAGCATTTTTCACACCACTTACCAAATCTTGACATCTCTTCGATCGGATTTAATTGATTGTTATAAGAAATTATGGATTAGTAAAGTACCAATCTAAAAATAAAAATGTCAAAAATCTAATAAAGAAATGTAACCAAAAAATATATATACCCCAGTCTAATGTAAATTAAGCTAGGAACTATTCAAATGTCTGTTCGCTTAAAATAAATTGGTTGGTCAACTTCATGCACCACAATCTGGGTGTCTGCTCTGATCAATGATATTTTTACAATATATAATGTTAAGCCTAGAATGATGCTAAAATTTAATAAATCGTATTATCGGACATGTGATCTATGATATTTTAATATGCGTAAATCTTAATAAATCATCATTACACTAGAAACGCATTAGTAAACTTAGTCACTTAGTGCCCTGCAACCTATATCACGTTAATGAATGAATCAAAACCAAAAGTGAAACAATGCCAATGTTAATTTGCATTCCTAGTTTTAGTGCAGCAGCAATCTAATTTTATTTTGACTTCTTATGAATTTGAAACACTTCATATTCGTTTACAAAATAATTTTGACCTGAACCAAGTGAATTAATGCCAATATATTTTTCATAATACCCATAATCACGATAAGTACGGCAACCATAATTTTGCCCATTATTACCTGGAAACATTGCAAGCTCTGCATTACCAAAATAAACACCATAACGAGTATCCATATAAATAGCACCTATTGAACGTTTGACACGACTCAAAATAGAATTTTTTATTTTATCATTTTTTAATGAAAAAATAAAGCTACTCTTAGAACTAACATAATTGCGTTTACTACCATCCCATTCAACTGGATTGTATCCACCAAAAATTCTTTCAATATTGTCATTGCCTTTCACATTTATAACTGTAACAGTATTTGCTTTCATATTGCATAACTTCCAAAATGATTCACGGGTAAATCCATCTCTACTTCCACGAAGAAGTAATTTATATTCGTATGGATTATTTCTTACATTATATGCAGTAAAATTTTTATCAATCCATGATGCAATTTCGGCCGCATGTTCTTCATTAATAACGGTTGAAAATGGCTCATTTGATCTAGGTGGTAATTCTGATTTTGAAATAATACGACGAGGATTTCTTACATCATATGCAGTAGCATTTTTATCAATCCATGATGCAATTTCGGCCGCATGTTCTTCATTAATAACGGTTGAAAATGGCTCATTTGACCTGGGCGGTAATTCCGATTTTGAAATAATACGAGGTGGTAGGATTATTGAAGTAACTTTATGATCAGATGATAAAATACTTTTATTTAGATCTTTCCAAAGTTTTATATCAAGAATTTGAGAATATGGTAATACATAATCTGCAACGTCTTTACCAAACATTTGAAAGTAACGGATATGAGGTAAACAGTTTTTTAGAGTATCTTTTAGAGTCATAAAATTCTCATAAGGCCAGTCTTCAGGATCAGAATGAAAATTAGGATTTTGTGAAATTCCCCACTTTATAACATAATTCCAAATCTTTATCTCTTCCATTTGCAGATCATCACGCTTAATAAGTGAAATCAATGCACTTTCATTTAGAGAGTTAAAATCTTCAGAATCGAAAATAATGCTTGGATATTTCACCAAAATACTATTGCACCATTTTTGTAGTTCTTTCAGTTTGATATTTTGGAAGCATGTCTTATAAACATGAGAAAAGTGAGTGCGTAACCAGTGTGCTTTAGACTCGATTAAATAAGTTTCAAGAGATTCAATTAATTCTTCAAGAAAGAACTCATCAGCGACTAAAATAAGATCAAAAATAAATTGAGCATCTAGGTTTTCCAGAGAGATAAAACCTCCGTAGATATATCTAATTATTAGAATCAAGTTAAAAAAATTACAAACATAATAAATAGCAATTATTAAATATTAATTCAAAGTGCTATATAACTTACTTAATAATTAATTCAAATTGCTGAATAGAAATATGCAATTTTAAATCAATTTTTATAATGCTATCGACATCTTTAATGATATTTTCTAACTTGTTCTGAAAATAAGAAGACCTGCACTTTAAAATGACTGAATGTGCCTTAAATTCTTTTATTTCCGTAGAATTTCCTACTTTAATAAAAACATTAAAGTCATTTCCTTTTTCAAGAAGCTCAATATAATTGTTTGAAAGTTTTTCTAAGTGCTTAATTGTCATTTTTCTACATGAACTCGGCGGAGTTTTCTGATACAGTACAATATGCTTGAATGCATATATGTATGTACTGTACGTACAACAAGTACCACATGACAGTACTTAATATAATATAAACGGCATGTCTCAAATGGAATAATCCGATCTAGATAAAAGCGGTAAAGCATTTTGGCATTATCAAAAATCGGCACAGGTATTCTATTTGTTACAAATACTGCACAAAATTGGTGGAAAAGAGTTATTTCAAATACTGTAAGTGAATTATAAGTTTACAGATAAAAACAAACCTTTTCAAACATACTAGTATATTGGAGTAAATAAAAATAGGGTTTTAGTATTTAGTACACCTGCACCGTGGCCGGTCGGTATACGTCGGAGTGCATCGGAATCATGGTCGACTGGATCGGAATTGATCAATTTTGCCCCAAGATCATAAAAAATTTTACTAATGAAATAATATCCATTCGTTAAATAAAAAAATGCCCAGCTGATAATTTTGCTAGAAATTACTAACAACTAGGACTAAATGCCGACCTAAATCCGACGCATACGACCCGGAATTTTGGTGACCCATTCGGTAATCGATATTTTTATAATTTTGCTGCTGTGTAACATATAATTTTGGCCAAAATTGCGTAATTAATATAGTGTTAACGGTCACTGACCAAAAATTAAGAAACAAAAAAAATTAATGTATAACTGATAAATATCAAATCTTTTACCCAGGATTGGCAACAAAATTTTCATCACATGATAACCAACAAAAAATTTCTTAAAAGTTCATTTACATTAGGATTAGTGTTTGAATTAGAATTAGGGGTTAGCTGGTCTTATGGTAAAATTGTGCAATAAAAATTTTTGTTAGGCGCGAAACAAAATATCATCGTGAATTAGTAATACCTTTCTGGATCTTGGGACGACTGACTTGCCGTTTTAGAGTTTCAATCTCATTTCTCCACAGTTTCCCCACATTTAAGTTTGGTCTGATTTTCCGCTGATTAGAATTAGAAGCCGGTGAAGTGACTGTCAGTGAATACGTTATATGATAAATATGGATTAATCAGTTTTGGCAGGTTACTTGTATCATGTTACAAAATTTTTTTCTTTTTTTTTTTTAGAAAAAAATTTTTTTAAGCATCGATTTTTTTATAATTAAAAATAACAATATACTGAGTACGTTTAATAATTCAGTATATATTTAGAATTTATTTGTCCAAAAATTATTTATTATTGTACAGCAAGTACTGTACGCACATAAGTACAGTACGTATATAAATATTCGATTAAGGTTTGCCATGGAAATATTGTACTCCAAAAAACATAAAAAGATATACCATAAGCAAGTACGTACGTCGTACGTGTGTACGTACAATATATACCCGTCTTTCATATATCTTGGCGGTAAAAAAAAAAAAAAAACAAATCTGTTGTATATTTACAGTAGTAGCAAAATTTATAAGTTTAAATTAATAAACCGCTCCAAATTTTGACGAGACTGGGGTAGACTGGGGATAATGTTTATTTGAGATAGATACCGATAAGATACTTTGGAAAACATTAACAAACTCATTAAAGTCAAAACAGGATACATTCAAGTTTTTTTTAAACACCAAAGGACTAAAAAAAATTTTGAATCGTTAATATACAAAGTTTATTATTTTGAAATAGTAATACAGTATTAAGTTTTGCATTGAACCTATATTCGTAAAAAAAAAAAGTCAGAAGAATGGACACCATGCACCATAATGCATCTTTATTTTTATTTATTAGAAACAAAATAGAATTAAGGTTAGAACTTTAGGTCTTGTAAATTATATACTAAAATTTTTCAAAAATTATTTTTTGTTAAAACAAGCATTTTATTCAAAAAAAAAAAAAAAAAAAAANAAATTTTTCAAAAATTATTTTTTGTTAAAACAAGAATTTTATTCTAAAAAAAAAAAAAAAAAAAAAAGAAAAGAAAAGAAAGAAAAGAACAATGAATTTGCGAGCCTCGATCTTCGTATAATGTTACATTTTTTCAAAGATCAGGGTATCACTCGTTAAGTAAATAAGTTCATAAATAGAATTAAAGTTTATGCAGTACTTAACATTTAAAGTTTAAACTTTACCCTTAATTTTTTTTTTACAACCCGACATTTCACGAGTTATTCAATTTTTCAAATATCACATATTTTGTAACTAATTATTTCACCTTTTTCAACCACCCTTCTGTGAAAATTCAAACCGAATAAAAAATTAGATGGTTATAAGAACTTATGCTTAAATGTCTTATTTTTGTTACATAGAGTTTGTACATCAAGATTTCGCGAATTTTACCGTAAGATTTTCGCTGAAATTATCGCTATAAGATATTGCTCATAATGATAATTAATTTTGCCAACTTTACGAAATATAAAAAAATATATATACTCAAACTTCTTCATTAAAGTTTATCAATAGACCATTATAAATTGCGTTAAGATGAATGACCTCAGATCTACCCTGTTTGATATTTTCAGTATTTAATAAGTTTAGAATAGGATTATCAAAATCCATAGTTACCCAAAGATTTAAAATATCGCTTAATTCAGTAGCATTTGGTCGTTCGTTTGGATCTTGATGCCAGCATCTTTTCATTAATGTTGAATATGCTTCTGGAGTATCCTCAATAATTTCTGGACGTAATCCATTACATATATTTTTAGCAAGATTAATATCATGCGAATCATGACAAAAAGGACGCATATATGTAGATAATGTCCACATGATTATTCCAAAGCTATATATATCTGAAGCTAGAAAATATCCATTACCAATTAGCACTTCTGGAGCTATGTATGGTAAAACTCCATAAATTGCGGATGTTTTTTTGTCGACTGGTCCGTATAATCCGATATCGGAAATTCTTATACTGATGCCTCCAGGTCTATTTTCAATTAACAAATTTCCACCGTGGAGATTACCATGATAAAGTCCATTATCATGAATTCGTTTAATACCATCAATAATTTCTCGAAGAATATTAACAATATTTCTCCAGTAAAGACAACAAATTCTATCAATGTATTGGTATAAATCTTCATCACAAAGCTCCATTACGAACATATAGCAACCATTTTGATCACGTGTAACTCCGAAGCAATCGACGACATAACTTCCTTGAAGATATTTATGATATCTTATAATCTATACAAAAAAATAAAAAAAGAACAATATTTAATAAATAGGTAGTTTCAAGAGAATAGTGAACCCAGTGATATCTTCATGATCATCACTTCACATGATTAATAGTTCGGGCCTACGTTAGGGTTAGTGTTAAGTTAGGTAATTTATATATAGTTTAGGCCAATTTTGTTAGTAAATGCATGATTTCACGTGATGTGATTATCACTGGGTCCATTGTTCAATAAATATTTAGGAAAGCTTACATTATCTAAATATTCTTGGCTCATTTGATTAGAATTTTCTATCGTTCTTAGTGCACATTTTGTCGGACCATTTCTAAGCCAATCACCATTGTTTTGGTTCCAATTTCTAGGACCTTCTAACCATACTCCACTATAAATAATACTAAAAGCGCTTCTTTTTCGAAGTTCTATAAAGTCAATATTTTCAAATGGAATCCATTCAAGGTTACCTACGTCATTGCTTGCATGACGTTGGGTATATTGAATCGCTTTGTCAATCATTGTGTTACCACTTGTCCATCTTTGAAAATTTTGAATCAAGGTTTCAGTTTCGCATATCGAGCACCATAAATGATTGTGCATATTTCCACATTCAAAACATTTAGTGGTTGGAGAAGAAGTCATCTCTGAAGAATGGATTCTTTTTTAAAGATTCTATAACGTTGTCTATAGAAAAATATTTGATTCTAGTAACGTTGTCTATAGAAAAATATTTGATTCTAGTAACGTTGTCTATAGAAAAATATTTGATTCTAGTAACGTAGTCTATTGAACAATATTTGATGTTAATAACAAAGTCTATTAGTCTATTTTTTTCTATTTTTTTTGCCTTTTTTTATTTATTTTTTATTTTTTTTGTATTTGTTTTTCTCTGAAGCAAAAATTTTTCGACTCTATCTTTTTTCATTATATATTTATATTAGGATCATATACACGATAATGGTCTGATAAAACGCGTACGTACAGTTCGTAACTATGTAGTACGTATAGAAATAAATAAAATAAATATCTTTACGCATATGATTATATGCTAATGTTTCTTATACTGTTGCAATTTTAAACAAATAAGGATATAAGAAAAATACATGGTTTAAAATCGCCAAGAAATATATTGTTCTTGTGTAAACACTTAGCCATCCTTGTGCATGTTGTTTGATCAATTTCTAGTAAATTATACAAAAGTTCCGATTACCCGATTTTAGAAGTAATTAAATTTGGTATCAGAATTAAAAAACAACCCAAAATATACAAAGATAAATCACGCGATTTGGTCACATTGGGTCACATTTTTCCGACAATGTCGATTTATCTGTTATACATTGTTGAATTTTACGCCATAGCGGTGTTAGCAAAAGACCTCCACTACACTATAGTATCATAAAGTTAACGAATAGCCAATTGACATCAACAGGATCAATAACCAGTATTTGTTAGTATTTAACGTTAAGTTTTAATAATGATAAGCATTAACTTTAAAAATATATATATAAATATATATATATATTTGGTCAAATTGCATGTATATCTTGATAATATACGTTCAATAGATTGGTTAACAATTAAGTTTAGGTTGAGGCTAAAAAGGCGGGAACTCAAAAAATAAACATGCCGAACATTGTTTAGTAATAATTATGTTATCACAGTAAGGCGCAAACTTAACACTAATTACAAGTGTCTGTCAAGTTTATCCTATTTTTAGTAGTTAAAGATTGATTGTTAATTTTTTTCTATACAAATTTTTCTGATTGAAGAAAATGGATTAATAATAAAGATCGCACTGACTAGGTAGAAAAGCTAAAAAAAAAAAATCTACTCTAGTCAAATAAAATGTTCTTCATTGCTTAATTATCTGGTATCGGGATTTTAAATTACTATGAATGCTAATAATCAGGTAATTTGTTGACAGAAAATGCGGAGATTGTTACGCATGGCATTTCAAGATTTATCAAGGTGTTACACAGAGTTCCGCAAGGAGTGACTCACCAAGGTTTTGGTTCACTTTGGTAACCACGAACGACTCAATGTACCAAGGGGCATGGGAAAAAGAAATGCTGTATACAATAATAAAGAATGAAGATTTCTTACCCCATAAATAATATAATGATAATGATTTCATTTTCGTTAATCCCCAATTAATATTAATAACTCAAATGATGATGATATGCATTCAGCATTATTCAAATTCACGATTAAAACTAAATTGCATAATATATTGTGCATTACTCTCTCGAATTATCTTAACGTTATTCTGATCCATTTTGGCGGAACGCCACTATATTTAGAATAACGTATATCGATACTTTAATAAGATGGTGAAATTTTTATTATTTCCAGAGGTTCAGACTCGATGATTTATTTAAGAATTTGTTTCTTCAATAGAATGAATTTCATTAAAGATTAAAAAATTGATTTCATACGTATATTCGAATCTAATAAATATTGTGTATCAAGATACATGAATATTAATCGTTTTTTTTTTCAAACACAAACGAGTCTAGAACTAGAATTGCATAGTAAATATAAACACAAAAAAAAAAAAAAAATTGCTCTTAAACTGATGTTGTGGAAGGATGCCAAAATCTTATTGAGTATGGAATAATTATTTTTACATGTCACGTCATGTTTCTATAGTTTAAGAGATCTACAATGTGTTGGTATTGACGTGTCAGTAATTTCGAAATACAAGTTACGAATTTAATATAATGTATATCACAGATACCCCTGCATATATTCTTATTGAGATGGCCAAAATAATCACATTTTTAATATCTTTTTTATTAGCCAATTGATCTAGTTACCATTTACAAAATTTTGGGGATTTTGTAAAATGGATAAAATTTTTACTGAGTCTTTAGATGTACAGTTATAGTTGGTGGTAGAATTAATTTGGCAAATTAATACGGCAACGGCATTGCCGTAATTTTTGCCGTAATTATTTTGTGCCGTAATGCCGCAATGCCGCAATGCCGTAATGCCGTAATGCCGTAATGCCGTAATGCCGTAATGCCGTAATGCCGTAATGCCGTAATGCCGTAATGCCAAAATACCATAATGCTATTGTATCTAAAGATTATAATTAGAGATGTGCCTCTTGTGCTAGCATATATTTCGCATATCATATGATATTGCACGAGATATAATATCATTTGCACATCTCTAATTATTATATCATAATATTATCGTTGTATTAAATACTGTAATGCTGCAATAATATATAATAAAATTCCGCTTGTGTTATATAGTTTAAAGCACTTTTAATAACAAGTATCACATAATGCTAACAAAATTTTAGAATATACAAACTATCTATATTATTATCTAAGCCATAAATAAAGCTATTATAACCTGATAATGTTATTGACTAGTTCATTAAAGTTGTTCTTAAGTACAATACGGC
>QKWP01000546.1:249635-275915 GCA_003550325.1 Gigaspora rosea
AAATTTATATATTGATTTAGAAGAAATTCTTAATGAAGAATTTCAAAATTAAAATATAATATTTATATTTTAATTTTTTTAAACAATTAATTATAGAATTTTTTTCCTGTTATAGGTTTTTTATTACTATAATTATTATTTAAATTATGAAATATTTTTTTTCCTGTTGCAGGTTTTTTTTATACTATAATATATAGCTCACAAATATTATAGTTTTATTTAACAATTTTGTTTATTTTATTTTTTAGAATTTATATTCATTTTTATTAAAATATTATTTTTATTAATTTTTTATATTATTTTGAAATTTTATTCTTAGTTTGGAGCAACTGTATTGCACAACTACTTATTAATAACATATAATATAATATTATGGTATCGCATTATTACAATATTAAGTTAATAACTATTACGGCATTATGGCATTACGGCCAGTGATGTAAATTGGATCGGCGCAGTAGGCGCAGCGAACATAGATTTAAATTTGCGCATATATCAGTGTTCCCTGTATATATAACACACGCATAAATTTTTCTTTGTGCATATTTTTTTTTGCATTTGCGGCAATAAAAACTTTTTGAATTTATAACACTGATTACGGCATTACGGCATTACGGCACTAATATTTACGGCAATTAAACACTAATGGTAGAATTAATTCTACCAGAGAAAAGGTTGCCGTAATGCCGTAATTCGGTAATTCTACCACCAACTATATGTACAGTACAGATAATCATATTGCTTCATAAATTGGTTTTAACTTAATTACCTCAATACGGTATAAAAAGTTGGTTCAACTCTGTTTTTTTTTTTTAAATATAGGTCGTAATTAGTGATTTACAATATGTGCAGAATCACCTTGAATAAATTAATTCATCAAATTAAATAAAAAAGTTGTGTAAAAAAAGATAAATATCATGCACAATTTTAATAATTGTTCTTAAAGTTTAATCATATCATTCAGAAAAGTCAGTTTTTAATAAAATGAATTTGGCGTTCTCGAAATACTTTTCAGTAATAATGCATCACAAAAGTTCATTATTATTGGATAAATTGTTGTCGATATGCTTAAAATATTTTTGTGTGAAACTTTATAAATATAATTTACATAATTTTAAATCGAAAGAAAAAAAATTTAAATAAGTTTGACCAATGATATGCGTTAAGTGTTCTTTGAATATATCCATATAAGGCATTATAATCCATAACTTTGGCTGATTCATAATCACGTACATTATGATAGCAATATTTATGATAAATTGTAACTGAAATTTTGATTCCAGGAAATGATAACGAAGACCAGTGTTACGAGAAATTAAAAGCGAAAAAAGGTTATTTTTCTAAAGTCTTTATGCGTACAGATCTGGATTAATGAACATCACTAGTGTTGTTAGGTGAAACCTATTTCCAAATGGTGACAGACGAAACCTAAGCCAAAAAAAAAAAAGCGAAAGTCAAAACCGCTTGGCAAAGTGTCGAAACCCTGGCGTATCGTAGAAACCCTGGCGAAACCTCAAAATCCCGGCGAAACTTTGACAAATCTTACAAAAAGCATCGATTCCGTGATCTCCAAGCCATTCGACTATACAATAACAATTTCACGATATTTAGTTCTAGTTATAATAGCCATAAAGCATAATTTATTTATAAATTATTACTGAATTATTTATATCATATATTTATTGGTTTATACAAAACCAGCTATTAATAAATGGTTTGAGTGCAAACTATAAACTTGAAAGCTTTAATAAACGCCCTATAGTTTTTAATAACATATTAGTATATAGGACGATGGGAAATCATGAGCCGGGGTCGATCCCAAAAAGCTCAGGCCGGTCGACCGGTCGATTTTTTTTTCTAAACATTTTTTCTGATCAGCCATAAAATTCGTAGAAAGTCATCAGGTCATTCCTTACCAAATTCTAGTGATACTAAATTATTTAGTTTTTATTCTTTTTTGTCTTTGAGAAATTATAGCACGTTAGTACTTTTAGTACTTTTTATGTCGATTTATTCAACCGAACATACCAGAACATTTCCGTTCCTTACATTTATTGTTTGCCAATGTATCAGTTAAAAATTAATGAGTATCTACATTATTGTAATTACTAGTTGATATTTAATCAATTTCTTGACCTGAAATATGCCTTATAAGTGTTATAAGTGAATCGATTCTAACATTTCTTACAAAGGCGCAGGCCGAGGGTCGACCAGCTCATCAACCCGGCTGTTGGCCGGATCCAGCTCATATCACTAGCACTATGTTTGTAATTAGACATCCCAATCAAAGACGAACAAAGTTTCGAAAAGTTACGGAACTAAATATACGTTAATTACATGATTTAAAAGAACATTCCTAATATGTTTTTCTCGTGCCCCGATCCCAACTCATACAATAAGGTCCCCAAATTTGCGGGCTGGAGCGTATCGGAATCTCGGTCGGCTGGATCAAGATAATTAAAATTTTTACTAATGAAATCATAGTCGTTTATTAAGTAAAACATGCCCAGCTGTTAATTTTGCTATAAAACTACTAACTATTAGGCCTAGTTCCAACACATTCTAACCGTATTTTGGTGTTTAATATCTAAAGTTCTCAATATTTTCAAGAACATTTAAAAAATTTGAGAACATTGCATTTAAAAATCATGCTCTCTTTTGAGTACAAACTAAGAAATAAAATTTATAATTATGTTCTCATAAATATATATAATATTATAATTTATCATTAAGAACATCAAAATTTTTTTATAAAATTATCAATCTATGTTCTCAAATAACAAAAAAATTTGATATTTTTACTGGTGCTTCTGTATAAATAGCAGATTACACGCGTAGCATTAGACCAACCTTATCCTAAATCTCGTACTATTTTTTTGCTATTAAATTGGATTTATATCGTGCAACGTTAGAAAAAGATATTATCAATTTAAATTGTTTTATAATACCCTATAAGAAAAATTGACCGTAAAGGTACGGGTTGGGGAGTAAAGGCACGGGTTTTGATGGCACGGATTAAACCCGTATTTGGTACGTAGGAGGCTTGGATTGGCACGGATTTTTGGCCCGTGGTGGACCGTATGCCCGTACCAAATGGACCGTTAATGATTCGGGTTTTGCAACACTTTACTAGTCCAAATGGCACGGGATTTGGCCAGGTAATTAACGTGAATTAACGTGTGATAAAAAAAAAAATAACATACAAGTAGATTACATAAATTTATATCAACAATCAATACAATATAAACAAACTAACAACTGCCCATGTATCAAAATTTTGCAAGGAATTTTTTTTGTTAAGACACCCAGAGCAGTTTCATTAGTGAAATTATGAGATATCGCAATTTTTTTAAAAAAAATCGTATATTGATCTTTCGCTCTTCGTGAAACGAGCCAACACGTACCACCTTCGACACGTATCATTCCGTGAAATGAAGATGCCATTACGTATGACGTGTCATAACGTGCCACCTCCCCCGTACCACTTTTTACCGTGATATTCCGTCAACAGCTCTATACGTACCACTCCGACCGTGCCATTCCGTGGATTCCAGACACAACCCGTACCACACCCCGGACCACTTTTTTTATAGGGATATTGTATATCTTCTCTCAAAAAATATATGAATAACTTTCGAAGTTGATTACAATAAAGTAATTTAGTCAACTTATTCTTTAAAATCATGATGAAAACCAAATTCTCACTGAAAATTCAATGTATTAAATAGGATTATTTTCGTTTTGTTCACATTGTTATAAATAGTGATGCCTGACGAAATGACGAAACCTGACGAAACCATAAGTTTCGTCATTGACGAAACTTGACGAAATTTATGGTTTCGTCATTTCGTCAAGGCAAATTAGTTTCGCCAGGCATCTATAGTTATAAATCACTCTCCTTATTTATATAAACCTATCTTATTATTATCTACCTTATTGCCACTTGAGTTCGTGACACAGAAATATATAAATACAATTTTGTCCATGTCATCCTTTTTTCATTAGTTTGCTATCAAAGTTAAACCTGCATTGTTGTAACTCGCTTTCCGAACCAGATAGTAACACGTCAAAATGTCAATTTATAATCACTTATTTGTAAAACAGCTAGAAAAAGTCGGCGGTTCACCAGGTATTACACCATTAAATTTAGAAGGTAATAAGTTACAAGATTTCTCACAGGATTTTATTAATGAAATTATTAAGTGTAATCTGTATAACGAAGAGAGATTAAAAGGCAAAAGTATTCTTTTAACTCTTGATGCATTAGAAAAATTTTTAATAATGAAGAAACAAAATCCTGAAGATATTATCAAATTATGCTTAAATAATAAAGTCAATCCTCTAATTCAAATCATTATCGCAGGTTGTTATTTTTATGGTAAATGGGTTGAAAAGATGAACATAAGATATTCATTTATTATCTAAAATCTGCAGAGATTGGATGTGTTTGTAGAATGACTAGTGTTGAGTATTTGTTATTTTTAGGGAATTGGAGTTGGAAAGGATGAATATAAGGCATTCATTTATGATCAAAAAACTGCAGAGACGGATAATTCTAATGGAATATGCGCTTTTGCATATTGTTATGAAAATGGAATTGAGGTTAAAAAGGATGATATAAAGCATTATATTTATTATCGAAAAATCTGCTGAAAGGGATGTTAATGGAATGTGGTGTGTTGGGTATTGTTGTGCAAATGGAATTGGGTTAAAAAGAATGAATGTAAGGTATTCATTTATTATCAAAAATCTGCAGATAGTGAGAACACTTATAGAACGTCAAAAGTGCAAAAGTTATAGAAATGGAATTGGAATAAAAGAGATTTATATAAAGCCAATTACTTTTTTACAGAAACTTTGATTTTTTAAAAAACAAAACACCATATGTCTAACATAAAATATAGTAATTGTAAAAAACTTATTTCATAATATAAACATAAAACATATTAATTATTTATTGCCCGGGCGAATTATTGATCACATCCATTTTAAAAACAACTTGACCTTGGATATTAGCAAATCAGAAGTAGATGTAGAATTGAATAAGGAATCTTTTTTGTCAAAACTCAAAAAATGGAAATTTTTAAAAAATTTTTTTGTTGCGCAAAGCAATTTGGATCCTGCACGGTTATTGGACGATCATATTTTTATTATATGGGGTGTCTAGAAACCAGGAAAATTGTTTCTAAGAAACTTTTTTTAAAAACTTTGGATTAAAATATCATGATAAAAAAATTTTTTTATTTTAATTCTATAACTATATAAAATTAAATAAAAATTTTTTTATCAAAGTTTGGTTTAAAAAAATTTACTTGGAAACAATTTGCTTGGTTTCTACTATCCCCTATGTGAAAATATGATTACAAATATTTAGGTTCTTGGTTTTGTGAACTTACTTTGCTAATTTTAATCCTACTAATTAATATGCTAACCAAATCAATTAATATGCATATAAATAAAGATAAATATAATAATAAACAAGTATTTGATTCTTTGTGGCTTGTTTTGCCAATTTTTAATCCACAATTGATGATCTCTGCGGTGTAATAATTTAAGTTGACAAAATTAACCAAATTTAGCTTAATGTTGGCTGGGGTTTTTTTTCGAGATTTAGGATGTTCTCAAGCGCCTATATCAATTGATCGGGAATAAAATTTTAAATAAAAAAAGTCTGGAGGCGCAGACCACCTTTTTTTCCATAGAGTTAACGCTGATTGGCTAAAACTACTTATTGATAGAGTAAAGAAAGAGGTTGTTCAAGCACTTTGTGTCATGGATCTTCAGCGAAATTAAAATCGGCAAAAAATTATTTCGTTGCTTTTTATATTTTAGAACTCTTATCGCTAATAAAAAATCCAAAGAAACCCAAAGGTATACTATGCTAATATCTATTTTCTTCTAACTTGTATGTCAAATGTGACAATTCAATTTTTTTTTTTTACTAAAAAAAGTTTTGTATTTCAAATACTTCATTATTGTTTGCGTCGGTTTTGTCGAAGCTAAAGTTGTGAGGCACTAGGTGTTGCCGAAGTTACATTTATTTGTTGAAGTGTTGCCGAAAGAGTTATATTTGTTTATTGGATAGTCGCCTTGATGATCTGCCCAAGTAACGATCGCAATCATTATTTCGTTCAATTATAATAATTGAGCATCATCTCAATCATTATCAAATCACATTGAGGGAGTTGCTTGAGAATACCTTAGACCTGTCGGGATTTTGATTGTAGGTATTTTGATACATACTTTTTTTTTTAAACAAAATTTTTTTTATGGTTGCTTAAATGGCCCATGGCTAGAGGAGAGACACATGATCTAGTTGTCAAATTTAGCCATCATTAGGCCATTAAAAAAGAGTGCACGTTTACTATCTTATTTATTAGTTCGACATTATGAGATAAGAAAAACAAGAGATAACGTATTATTTACATATTTAACCAAAAATGAAGTAATGGTAATAACTTTTAATGATTTAGTAATGATCTACAAACAATGAAGTAATAATATCTTTAACAAGACTAAAAGCTAATATAAATATAGTAAATATCATATTATAAATTACGACCAATAGTGGAAATTACCATTTTCATGGTGGATTTAGGCGTTATCTAAAATAATACCGATAACTATGGTGTAAAATTAACATATCATTTATCATCATTTATAACTTTTCTACAAAATGGACTATTATCGTCAAGGTGAAAACAACTCTGCTGCGAGAAAAGACCTCTTCGCTGGCGCTACTAAACAACAAGTTGGGTATCAATATCCACCACCCGGAGGACAATATCCACCACCTGGCGGACAATATCCACCGCCTGGTGGATATGGTGGTTATGGTAGTTACGATCCTTATGGACAGCAACAACAAGAGACTGAAGACGTTGAAGAGACTAAGTCTCAAATTCGAGCTACTAAATTAGACTCTTTAGGCTCTACTCAACGGTCGTTGCAAATGATCAATGACGCAGAAAAGACTGCACAAAGTACTTTGAATAAGCTCGGAGAGCAGACTCGTAAGTATATGTGTAGTTAAGAAAAAGATTTCTGATTACATTTATTTGTAATCTATATTTGTAACTCTAATTTTATGTCGCTGTAAATTAAACCTTATTATTATTTAATAACAACATCCTTTAATGAACCTATTTTTTTTTATTTTTCTTTTTTTGTTAAACGCAGAACGGATAAATTACGCGGAACGCCAAACGGATCTTGCTGAAGCACACGCTGACCGTGCGGCAAAACAAGCTTCCAAATTGAAAAATGTTCGTTTATAATATACTTTAAAAAAAATAATAATTATCAATACGTAAGTTTATGAAAAATTATTTATAGGTTAATGGATCCCCGTTCGGCTTTGATATAAACAATCCATTTACTAAAAAGAAGCGTGAAGCTGCTGAACTGGCGATACATGAAAAAGAAAGAGCTAGTAGAGAGCATATGAGAAGTGGTAATTACGAATCACAAAAAAGGATTAACGAACCTTTAAAACTAAGTGATAAACATAGTCATGGTGGCTCAAAGCCTTCATCAAATTCATCAAGTAGAAGTAGATTCCAATTCGAGGCTGACGATGAAGATAACCAGATAGAGGATCAACTGGACAAAAATGTGGATATGCTTTCGAATGGACTGACTCGATTGAATCACATGGTAAGTTCTTCAAAAAGATTTGTTGATGAATCTAGTTATTTAAAAATATTTATTTTTTTTAATTCTTTCAATGTTAGGCTAATGCGGCTGGAGAAGAAGTGAGGAGCCAAAATGATACTTTGGATCGTCTAAACGATAAAGCAGTTGGGTTGGATAATCGTACTTTCGGAACAACTCATGCTCTAAAGAAGATTTAAAAAGTTATAAAAAAAAACAATATAGGAAAATAGTCTTTTGACAAATGTATACTTCTCACAGGAGAATTTTTAAGGATAAAGTAAATTTGTTATTTATCTGTAATATTACAACCTTTATAACTTTTACAATCATCCTTAATATATCATATACATTTGTGCTAATCTCAAAGTGCTATCTAAACTTATGTTTGATATTTGATAGTATCAAGTTACATTATTTTGGATTTGGTCATCAAATCTAAGTAAAAATTATAGAATTCCTTAAATCGTTTTGCAGTTCACCTGCATTTTTTTTTGTCCACAATTGCGTATTAGTTGTAATTTAAGGGATATATGGTATTATACAATCTCTCTGTTTTCTTTCTACTTTTTCGGACCAATCCTATAAGCATATGAAAAGTCATAGCCAAGACTTACCACGTGTTTATGCCAAAATTTTATCCCTTAAACTATTAGTTTTAGTTATACAGCTATAAACAAATATGATTGACTTATCTTCATATGTTACACAAAATCTTATTTTGAACCAATATCAGGTTTGACAGGTTATCAGTTTTGACTAAGGAACGGACCAGTGTATAAAATAGCATGATAAAAATCCGGATCTACCGTTTTTTATATTGCATATACCGGTATTTTAAAATTGGGCCGGTGCAACAAACGGTGCATGATCCGGAATTTTTTGAAGTACCTGGTGCGCCCTCAATGATCTGATGATCATTTTCTACTAATGCAGGTGTTTTTTGGTATTTTTTTATATAACAGGTGCATGTACCGGTAAATTAAAATTTCTATTTTAAACACTGACTGGGAATATAAATTAAATTTGGAACAATTTATACTGCATTAATAGTAAACTACGTACAAGGCTTTATGTTATTTATAGATTTATATGAATAATTACAAAATAGGGTTGCCTTTATTCAGCGATTGCTTCTAATCGGTAACATGGCATTTAAAATTTGGAGTTTTGATAAGGGTATAATGAATTGATATCGATCGATATGAATGATATGAAAAAACTTTGAATATTATATAAATAGAATGTACGAATCTCTACAACATCTACATCCTTATTAATAATCGTAATGTCAACTGCCATATTTTCTTTTCCAAAAATTGGCTGCGTACTTTGTTTAATCAATGATATCTGGTAATTTCATTTCATATAATTTGCTACCTATAAAAGATTGTTAGAAAAATATGATTTATTAAAGCAAAAAATAAAATTTAATTACCTTGATATTTATAACTATTATTAAGTGAAATAATGCTACTTTTGTGATGAGACTCGATATATATATTTGTTATATTTTGTAGTTTTTTATCTGATTCGGATAATTCTGATAAAATATTTTCATTATTATGCCATTCTACAAAAATATCATAAATTTCTTTTGCTGTTGGTCGTTTTTCAGGTTCCATGTGCCAACACTTCTTCATTAAGTCTGAATAGCATATTGCTGTATTTTCGTAAATATGTGGTCGATAACCCTTACAAACTTGTAGTTGAAATTGTAATTCAGAACTATGTTCAAATGTAACAGATCTACCATATAAAATTTCCCACATTATTATGCCAAATGAATAAATATCAGATTTTTTAGTATATAGTTGTTTTTGCAAAACTTCAGGAGCAATATATAATAGTTATTGTATGGGTTGTAGTGAATAACCCAGTTACACATGGGTTCATATTCCGTGCCGAAGGCACGGGATTTAAATATGAACTCGTGTATGTAATGGGTTATTCAACATACCCATATAATAACTATCTTATTGTACGGTGTCTGACGTAACAATCCCGTGCCAATAAGTAAATGAAAAAAGCACGGGTTGTCACATAAGACCCGTACAATAAATTGTAAAATTCCATAAATTTCATCTGATTTTGATTTTAATGCAATATTAACTGCTATCGAATATCCTAAATCCGCAATGTATGTACTCTTCAAGTTATCTTGTAGTATATTTCCACTATGTAAATCCCGATGAATAAGTTCGTGAGAATGAATAATATGAAGATCTGAAGCAATACATTGTAACAGATTTAATTTATCTTTCCAATCCATTTGTGCTATAGTATGTAGATTTTGGCGTAAATTACCATAATGAGCATATTCCATGACAAGAACATAATCTTTAGAAACATTATCTTTTGATATACCGAAACATTTTAAAAAGGTTGGATCATTAAGACCAATATCGCAATACGCTTTTAACTTATTATTAAATGAAATAATCCATTTGAATAATTAATATAAATGATAAATCACAAGTAATATAATTATTAAAAACATTTAAAAATTACCTCTCTTATAAATTCTTCATGATAATTATTAGATTTATTAAGTAATTTAAGCGCAACACTTCTGTATGCCAATTAATGATGCCTGACGAAACTCATGTGACCTGACGAAACATAATAGTTTCGTCATTTCGTCAGTGACGAAACTATGCCGAAACTTATGGTTTCGTCAGGCGAAATAGTTTCGTCAAGCATCTATAATGCCAATTCTCTTTTATGATTCCATCTAGCACGATACACAGTTGCAAATCCACCTTTACTTATCATCTCAAAATCCCTAAACTCTTCAAAAGAAATCCATGATAAATGATGTTTGTTATCAATTAATATCTTCTTCACTTCATTTTCAATTTCTTCAATTTCAGAAACTTCAGAATTGTACATCCATTCTTTTGTAGCGAATATAATATTTATTTATAAAATTAAATAAATTTAAGATTTTAAATAAATTGATAACAATGGATTTATAAAGAATCAATAATAATAAGATTAGTAATAAATTAATAACAATAGGATTTATAATAAGTTAGTTATGATAATACCTATTTTTCTTTTCTTTCCCTAACCGGTGATTTAATACAGTATATCAATTTGTTAAATAATTTGATAATAAACTCAGCAGATTTGTGGAAATTGACCTATGTTAAACCTCCTAATTTTTTTATCCTGTACTTAACTTACGTCTTATTACTTATGACGAACGATTACTACTTCAGTACTTACAGTATTAAGCTTTTCAATTATGAACAGGGAGTATATTTTAAATTCAATTCGGATTGAATTTCATAATTATAAAGTCCAATACAATAATTGGAGCTTATATCCATAAAAAATTATAGGTAGGAGATTTAAGTAAAAGTCAAATTGCTCAAATCCGCCAAATTGTAATGAATAATGTAATTTATGCTTTGCTACACAGCATGACCGAGATTTACTCAATCTAATGCCAAGATCAGATGAAATGAATGAAACTTTCAAAAAGAAAATAAATCATCTAGTTCTCAAGTTTTTCTCAAGTTTTTCTCAAGCTTTGTTTATGAAATTATATTTGCGTCCCAAAAGAAAAATTTTAAAAGGTTTTAGTTTAATTTTCTTTTAATGCTGATCCTAAATTAACATTTTTTTGAATTCAAATACATCTGATCTTGTAATTTAGTTGGGTTAAATCGGTTCAAGTTAATATTTACCTTTGATACCAGTATTTGGCTTTATTTAAATCTCTTGTTATTCCAATTCCGCTTCGATAACATTCAGCAACTTTTAGCATTCCTTCACCGTCTCCTATTTCTGCAGCCTTTTGATAGTAAATAAATGCTTTATGTTCATCCTTTTCAACTCCAACTCCATGTTGATAACAATGTCCAACAAAACATATAGCAAAAGCATTACCCATCTCTACTGATCTTAGATAAGAAATTAATGCCATATTTTCATCTTTTTCAACACCAACTCCATGTTGATAACAATGTTTAACACCACATATACCAGCAGCATTACCCATCTCTGCTAATTGTCGATAATAAATGAATGCCTTATGTTCATCCTCTCCAATTCCAATTCCATTCCAATGACAATATCCAGCAAGAATTATTCCAACAATGTCACCCATTTCTGCAGCTTTTTGGTAATAAATAAACGCTTTATGTTCATCTTTTTTAACTACAATTCCATATTGATAAAAATATCCAACATTACATGTACCAATAGCATTGCCCATCTCTGCCGAATTTTGACAATAAATGAATGCCTTATGTTCATCCTTTTTAACCCATTTACCAAGCAAATAACAACTTGAAAGAATCACTTGAGCAATAGGATTGTTTTGAAGATATAAGCAAAATTTAATTATTTTCTCTGGATTTTCGTTCTTCTTTATTAGAAATTGCTCTAATTTATCAAGAATTAAACGAAAAGTTTTGCATTTTAATCTTTCTTTAATAAACAAAGTACTCATTTTATTAATTATTTCATTAAGAAAGTCATGCGACTTATTTTCTAAACACAATTGGGTTACGTTTTTAGCTATTTGAGAAATATCTGATGAGCTGTTGATGTTTTCAAGGTGCTCTACAAGCATGTCATTGTTAGTTGACATTTGATGCGAGTCTGTCGATGAGTCACGGGATTAGCTTCGTGTAACCGGCAATTGGTTACTTTTATTAGGTCGAAAAAGGCGTGTTAGATTTGGCTGAGTGGTTAGGCAGAGTTTTGGGATAGTTGATAGAAAACAATCGTGGTTGTAGCAAATTAACGAATGTATATATTTATTATGTATCGGATATACTTGTATTATTTAATAAAGACAATAAAGAAACGTTTATAATAGTATATGTGGTTATTAAAGCAAAGGTGGAAATTACTTTCTCCCAAAGAGCCATACGGCCTTTATTTATAATTATTGGGCTCAACTATTTATATCTCAAGAATCATCCTGATCACTAATATCCCTCAGATCTAATATCCTTCTGCCATATCGGAGATGGCCAGTAACCCAAATTTGGCAATAACCGAGGTCACAAGGGCACGTGCCTTATATAAAATAGTATGAAAAAATCCTTGCATATACCAGAATTTTTTAAACCATCTATGTGCCCCCAATGATCTGATGATCATTTTTTACTAATGCAGGTTTTTTTCTTTTTGAACCGGTATTTTTTTATATAACAGGTGCATGTACCGGTAAATTAAAATTTCTATTTTAAACACTGGAACGGACATGGTAGCTCAATTTTGTTTTAGTTATTACAGGTTATCAGTTTTTACAGGATCAGTTTTGGGAGGTTTGACTGTATTTGAAAAAAATAAGTAATATAATTTAATTTTATATTATAAAAAAATTTTTTTTAAACTATTTATAAGTTTATATAATATGTAATAGTAAAGTCATATTATAAAGGTTTTATACAAATAAGTTTTCAAAAAAAAGTTGGACCATATCAAAAAATCTGTTTATAAATTTACTTAGAAGTATAATACTATATAAAGATACTTAGTTATGTTTCCAAAAATGCTCTGGAAAAAATAGGTAATATAACTCAGATATGATTGTATGAATAATATATAACTTGAATTAAAAAATTTTAATTTAAGTATTTGTTTGTTTAAATTAGATTGGGTTAGTTTAAATCAAATCTAAATGTTACTTTTATAGTTAGAACCAGTTATTATAAAAATTCATTATATTTTTATATTTTTTATATTTTAGAGATAAAAGCAAATCTTATCTTAAAAATATATATATATTTATTGTGTTATATTGTATTAAAAGTTCCTGTTTTGTAGTTAGAGTCTTTTATTCAAGCTTGGATCAAAGAAACTGCTTGTGGATCTCTAACATTTGTACAGACAAGAATATAACTACATTTTAGTATCTAATTTAAGTAGTTTGCTTGAAGGTTCTACACTAGCTACCATACTTGCAACCCAATTACAAAAATTGCCTATTTAAACCTCTGATTTTTTGTCCTTCTGCAATCTTTAACTTGTATTATCAGTACAACTCTCTATTACATTACTTTGTTGAAGTACATACTTGATACTAAACTTGTTTTTTAGAACTTCTTCAGTGTATCCAAAAGTACTTTCTGGCTTATTCTCAACAGGATACTTGGTAGAGCAGTACTTGTTCTATACAGGTATACAGATATTAAACAATACTTGTAGTTAGAGTACTCTTGAACTGCTACTATTATCTATTTCTGCTTTTGTAAGGCTTACTTTAATGCTAGAACGCACTTTTACCTTTTCACTAGTCTTTTTCTAAAATGTTCCAGACTTCAAATTTAGTTAGTTCAGAAGGGACGAATTACTTGGCATCAGCTGCTATTATGGTTCTCTTTCTTTTGTCCCTACTTCCATAGTGTAGTTTTATTTTAAAAATAATTATTACTACTTTAAATATACTCAATTTTATATGATATATTAAAAAATTAACAAAAATAGAACAAGTTACATGTTTTGATCTTTTTTTATTGGCTAATTCTTAAAAAATTTAATTAATAAAATTTTAGCCACTAAAAAAAAATTTTTTAATAATTAAAATACAAGAAATCAATAAAACATTAAAATTCATTATACAATGAGACATAATATTGTAGACACTTTTTAAAAATTTGTACAAAACTAAATATATAAGGTATAAAGCTAAAAATGAAAATATAAATTCTTTAAATCTATATCTTTTAAATAAAAAAAGTTTAAAAAATTTTATACAACAGTTTTTAAATAATTAAGTTTAAGTAAAATTTAGATTTTTACATTAGTATGATTTTCTAAATTTTACATTTTTATAATAAAATTAAAATTATTAAATATAGTATATATAAACTTTATTTTTTATCAAGTAAACTAGCAATTTTTTTTAAATAAATTATTTTGTATAACAAATTATATATATTCTAAAAAATTTTTTTGAAAAATTTATAAATTACTATATATAGTAATAAAATTACTATATTTAGGGGCCATCTAAAACCATGTTCATCACATGACATAGAGCCAATAGGATTGTTTATTTTGATCGACACAGATCAGCCCAAAGAGACAAAAACAGTGAAAAAAAGGCAGAAGTCGCAAAAATACAAGAAACAACAGTCTAAAAACCAATCTTGTTGCATTAATAAAAAATGCCGGGAGGACAATTTTACTATAAGACATCCTCCAAATTAACTCATACCCTAACTTTAATTAAAAAATCAAAAATATGTGACTGGACACGGCTTTAGACATCCCCTATATTTAGCAATTTATTACTTTTAAATTAAACAATTTAACTTTTATATTTAATAACAGTATTTAGCTTTATGTTTTTTAAAATTTCTAAAAATTTATACTAACAAATTTTACAAAAAATAATATTTAGTTTACTTAATAAAAAATTAACTTTTAATATATAGCAATTATGACAACTAAGTTTTAAAAAATTACTATTTTCATATATGTATAACATTGCACAATATTTTATAGTTTAATTATCTTAAAAAATACTGCATAGAATTTTATAATTTTTTTTTATTTAAAAGATATCAGATATAGATTTAAAGAATTTATATATTAATTTTTAGCTTTATATCTTACATATTTAGCTTTATATATATTTTTAAAAAGTGTCTACAATAATATGTCCCTTACTGCAAATTATTTAAAATAAAACAAATTGTAGCAAATTATGCATTTTAGCCTTTAGGTATTGCATATTATATACTAGAAAAATGGATACCCATTAGTGTCTGAAGCCAAGAATTAATATCAGGCTGATCTGTGTTGATCTCTATAGCTGATTGGCTGCACGTGACTAGAATACAACACAAATTGTATTCATTGCTGTACTATAGAGTTCTTGCTATGCTTTAGACAATAAGCAAAAAAAGGGCTTTATACAGTAGTAAAATTTTACAAAAAATATTTTATTAAAATTCAAAGAGTAGTTTTATATACTTAATTTTAAATTATAGCCAATTTTTTAACAACCCAAAAATTTGGTTTAAACTTTTAACTTATATAACATTATACCTGATCTTGAAATTTAATTTTTAAAACAATAAAAACTCTTTCTAACGATCACTTGTACAAATTTCCAAACAAAAAAAAAACAAAAAATTTTTTAGTAAAAGATGAAGTAGCTATGTACTAATACTGGTTTTTATAAAGATCAACCTTATTTTTTTTCTGGGGACTCCTTTATATATTTAACACGCAAACTAGAAGTGTCAGTTGTGCAAAATAACTGGCAGTGAGTACCCTTGGTACAAGAAATTCTGGTAAAAGTTTCTTTCGTTGACGAAGATATTCTAGCTTGGCTAGGCGATGAACTAAAAAAATGAGTTTTTCAATACTCTCTCTAAGGTTTTTTGGTTACAAGAACATATTTGACCATATACTCATTACTAGTGATGCCACCGAAATTGATTTTTGAAAAAGGCCTATTTCGTCTTCATTAGAAAAAATTAAAATTTTTTATAAAAAAGAGCAAATAAAATTTATATAAATATATTCCTTATAATTTCGTCTATTCAAAAAAAGTATCAAATAATTTCATCTTTCAAGTAAAATAGGTCAAAAACAATTTTGTCTTCAAATTTTAATTTTGGGTTTTAGAACCTGAAATACTTTCGTCCTCATGTATACTCATTACCATATTCTCGCTTGAAGTGGTTTTTCTGGAATTTTTAACAGAAAGTGAGAAATTCTGCATACCCCTCCAAAAGATCAGCATTGTTGTTCCTATTCTAATCAGGAAGAAGGTATGCAAAAGGTGATAAATGGACGTGTAATGCAATGTGGCACAGTGGAGTACCGTATTTCCTGAAAATAAGCTACATTTTTTGGGCAAAAGTTACACAAAAAATTGTGGGTAGCTTATTTTCGGGTAAAATCAATTTTTGACTGATCGCAGAAAGTTGCTTCATAGTAAAGTCTAAATTTTACTATGTAAATCGATTAAATCGATTAAGTAACCTTGTTTGGAAGATCAAAATACACTTACTTTGAAATTTTTATTAAGATTGGAGAACTTTTTATTATTTAACTTTTAATTTTTACGTTCAACGAATATATTTTTTTAAAAAATTTTAATTTTTCGCTAAATGTAAAAATCGAAAGTCAATTAATAAAAGTTCTCCAATATTTATAAGAATTTTATCATAAGTGTATTTTGACCTGCTGAATAAGTTTACTTAATCGATTTCAATCGATTGCTTAGTAAAATTTAGACTTTGCTATATAGCAATGTTTGACAATCGGGGGTAGCTTATTTTCGGGTTAAAGACGTTTTGGAGTTTTTGACCAAAAGAGGTGGGTAGCTTATTTTCGAAGGTAGCTTATTTTGGGAAAAATATGGTAGGCAGATCTGCAGAACTAAATTCCAGAATGTTCTTTTGTTTTTTTATGTATATATAATACTTTGGAAAGGTGTTTCCTTGCATAGTATTATATAATTTTTATCATTAGTCTTAGATTTGGATCGTTTTTGTTTTGTGGTTTTTTTTGTTTTTTCTATGCCGCTTAGTGGCACTATGCTATCATGTACTGTGGCTTTTTGCTTTTTTCTTTTTTTTTCTATTGTTTTATTGATTTTATTTGGATTTTTGTTTAGGGATTTTGAGCTTTTCTCCCTTTATATTTTTCACCTTTATTTTATGATATGTTATTTTTTTCTAGTAAATTATCTTTACTCAGGAAGCTAAGAGAAGGAGGTTTAAAAAGTAGGCAGTCATAATAAGGCATTCTAATTCAAACTAAGTTTGGAACAGTGTGGCAGGTCACATCTAAGAAGTATCTAAGAATTCGTCAAATTAAGCGAAATTTTGGATAATGTCGGACTTGAAATTTAAATAATTATTTGTTTTTGGTCACAAATGCAATTATTTTAAATAAAAGTACCAGTGAGGCTGCCTAAGTTCAAAAAAAAAATTTTTAAAACAATATATAAAATATATATTTATGTATTTATACTAGTGTATATTAGTATCTACTCATATGTTATAATAGTTTTTTATTAAAATTTAGAGTTAGAGTACTTTTATATATCAGTTAAAATAGGGTTTGGGTTAAATATATTAGTATTACACATAGTTGCACAATACTACACAAGGTTTTTGGGAGTCCTAAGCATTTTACTTAGAGTACCCAATCCTGTCTATTTAGTATACTTTTGAGATATAGCACCCCAGATATTAATATCCCTTAGTATTAATTAACAATAGTTATAAAGTATATTGTATAATGCAATAAATAAATTTACTCATAAATAAGTTAAAGTTATATAAACTAAAAATAAACAATTTTAAAAATTATTTTAACAATTTAATATATTTTTTTTGTAATTTATTTAGTTTTAATTATAAATTTATAGTTTTAATAAAATATTATAGTTTATTTAAAGAATTACATTTTTTTTTATTAAACTTTAGTAATTTATTTTTAAAAATTAAAACTTGTATTAAACCAATTTTTTTATAAATAGAAAATCAATTTGTAAAATTAAAAAAATTTAATAATACCTTTTATTATACTAAAGTTTACTAATAATTTTAAAAAATATATATTTTTTTAAAGTTTCTATTTTAGAGTTTAAGCATTTTATTCAAGTATTAAATCAAGAGAACTGCTTATAAGTTTCCAATATTTGTTATATAGATAAGAATACAACTAGCTATAACTGTAGCTTTTAGTTACCTATTTAAGTAGCCATCTGAAGGTTTTATACTAGCTACTATACCTGCAATCTATATATTGGCATTGCCTATTTAAACCCTCTAATTTTGTTTCTTCTACTAATTATTTCTTTGTTTCACTAGTATAGCTCTTCAATACATTAGTTAGTTAAGATTTGTACTAGATACTAGTTGGTTTCTTAGGACTCTTTCAATTTATCTAAAAGTAATATTTAGTTTATTCTTAATAAGAAACTTAAATCTGTTCTTTAGTAATTTATACAATAGTATTAACCAATATTTGTAGTTAGAAGTATTTTTGAACTACTACTATTTCCTACTTCTGTTTTTGTAAAGTTTATTTCAATCCCAATATTTACTATTATCTTTCTATCAGTTCTTTCCCAATATATCCCAAACTTCTAAAGTAGTTAGCTCAGATAAGATCCCAAAATATATAGCAATAGATCAGGTCAAAGAATGTGTTACTATTATAGACAATTTAAATGACATAAGGTTTAAATTTGTATATTATTTTAAAAATTATTAAAAAGGTTAAATTTTCAATTGCATATTTGTATATTAAAATTCTATATATAAAAGTTTAATTTGTATTTTTTAATATAAATTTGGTATAAAAATAAACTATTTCTTTGTTTTGATCTAAGCTATCTTATTTTTTAAACCAAAACAATAATAAAGTTAAATACAGCTTGGGTAGTATTTTGAAATAAAGAAAATTTTCTAAAAATAAATAAATAAATAAATAAATAAATAAATAACTGATAAATGGCAAATATACAAATTAATTCTACTAATCTATTTTCTGTTCTAATCAAAAAAAGTACAACCTCCATATCATATTTTAATCATTTACTACCCTTTTATCTTTTAACCAACCCTTTAAATTTCTTGGATGCTAGTTTACTCTTAATAACAAAAATGCAAAACAAATTAAACTTATTTGAGCTGAAGCATCATTTCTTATACAAACTGCTAATACTAAACAAATTACAGACAAACAAATTACCTATATTATTAATACTATTATACTTTCTACTTTAGAATATTGATTACATAATATAGTTCTTCTATTCTCTACTTGTACTAAAATTCTAACCCAATATTTAACTGTTGCCAAGCTCAAATCACATTTATTAAAATCTACTTCTAATAGCACTATGCTTAATTCACATTTATACAATATACACAATATATAGGATATACAACTTCAATACCATATTTCTAACTTCTTAATACAAATTAATGACCCTATTTTATTAGGTATCTCTACTTGTATTAGATTACAGCAACTCCAAACCAACTTATAGTCAACAATTAATATACTACAACACCACTCTCCTAATATTGATGAACCTAATAGATTAACTACCACTTTTAAAATCATTCTTTTGCTCAAAAGACTAGAAATCAATATTATAGCAAACCCAAATATTACTTGGCCCAAAGTTATTAATAGTGGTACCACCCTAAATACAGAACATTTAAACAACAACTTTGTTATAACAAATTCTTTACTTAGAACAATTTTGCTCTGCAAATAATCAAACTCTTCTTTCATAGAAATATCTTTTACCCAGAGTGCACTATTTACCTACTAGTAAACAACCACTTTGGTTTACTTTTCTAGAGGAAACTATTTTGAAAACAATATTCACTATTCAATCTTAAGCAATTACCAACCCCAAGATATTAATGCTTTTGCCTATTATATTTGTTATATTCTTTTAAAACCCCAATCATGGTTTCTTATTTATCTTAACCAGAATACAATTATTAGTAAAGCTTATAGATATTTTAATTCAAATACTATATTAATTACTCATTGGACTACCAATATTAATACTTCACAATCCCAATTATACCTACTTTTTCCTATTTTTTGTATGCCTTGCCCAGGCTACAATTTTAATACTAACTATATTTTCTCTGCATATACAATTGAAATATCTGCTACACTATCTACACTTTTTTATAGTAGAATTCTACTAAACAAGCAGCTTATATTAATGCAAATAATATAGATTTTATTCTTTCTACTGCTATTAAATATCTTCTCACTATTCCTATACCTCCAACTTTAAATATCTCTGACTATTTAGTTTCTGATCTTTTTCTATTTAACCAAACTTCCCAATTATTACAATCATTTGCTTAAAATAATTATAATTACACATCTTTATCTTCTATACAGATAGTTCTGTTAAAAATATCTGTACTGACCAATGTTCTATGGGTATTGGTTGGGTACAACTTCATAACAATCAAATTGTATATGAGTTTTCAGCCCAACTTAAATACTGGCCCTCTTCATATCACACTGAACTAAATTCAATTCTATCTGCTATTGCTACTGTACCACGAAACTCGACTACAGTATTTAAATTTTTACTGATTCACAATCTGTTATATCCAAATACATTAAACTTACACATCTTAATCCAAACTCTCCTAAAAAATTTAAATTAACTGCATGGCCTATATAGCATACACCTTAATGTTATTAAATCTTTTAATATTCAACTAATATTACACAAAGTTCAGACCCATTCTGATAACTCTTTTAATAATCGTGCTAATCAACTCACCAATTAACATATCTCTGCTTCTTTTTTTAACTTTAACTATACCAACTCCTATATCCCTTTCCATACTCTATATTGGGAAAATACCCAAGTTTTACAACCCTTACAAAGATTTATTAAAAATATTTGCAAAGCTCACATCATTGCTCTATAGTCCTCTTAGCAACATACAAATGAATAGTCACACTTTATTCATTATTTTTGATTGGAACTCCACTTGGTTATATTTCAATAATAATCAAAAAGCTTCAAATAATATTACCAACTTCAAAATTAGCAATCTTAAAGCTTTTAAAATTAAATTATTTTTAAATGAACTACTTTCATACTCTCACTTTCACTCAATTTATTCTAATCTATTTCCAAATACCAACTGCTTTATACACAATACTCCTGACTCCCCTAATCACTAGCTTTTTTGTTCTGTCAAAACAATATTAACCAGATTATTCTTACTGCTATTACTAATACTATTAACTCTACAGATTTAGATCTTTCTTCAAATACCATATCTCAACTTATTAAACTATTTATAATCACATAGCATTTTACTTATCACTAGCTCTACTTTCTTCTTATTATATTCAAACTATACTTAAAGGTTTAATTCCTTCTTATTTTATTCAAGATCTTAGACCCTTTTACTTATCTTCTAAATTAGCTTCACAAATCATTATAGTTGTCCTTGTGGCCAACCTGATCAACTTCATATTAACCCAAATTCATGTCCGCCTATTGGTATAGCTTTTAAGAAGATTAGTTCTTGGGCTGTCCATTGGGTTAGATATAGTACTCCTATAAATTTTATGTGTAATTATAAATTTTTTAAAATTTATGTAAACAAAAATTTTACTATGAAAAGTTAATTTAAATATTTTAATATTAAATTATTTAGTCTTCTCAAAAGGGCAAGCATGTAAGAAGAACAAAAAGCCCTATAAATATTTCAGATATGGAAACTTCCCAAGCAACTCCTGAAGCAACTCCCGAAGCAACTCCCAAAGCAACTCAAGAAGAACCACTGGAGGGATCTACTGCTAGTGCTGGACACTTGGCTATACACGATGAACCACAAGAGGGATCTTTTACTGCTAGTGCTGGACACTTAGCTACACATGATGCTTAAGAACTTTAATTATATATATATATTTTTTTTATTTTATTTTTTTTTATTTCTGTTTATTTTTTATTTATAAATTTATTATATTTTTATATATATTTTATATTATTATTTTTGACTTATAAATAAATATTTAAACTTAGAATAATTTTAAATACTCTGAAATATTGCGAATACTTTCGAAGTTTTGTCATATAATTGTAATTTTTGTCTTTTTTACTTTTGTTTAATATTTTAATACATTTAAAATAATGTTTACAATTTGTGAAATATTTTGAATTTTTTAGAATAAACTATTCTAATTTTGTTTTATTGATAAATTGGATCATTTTTTAAATACTCTGAACTGTTGCAAATACTTTTGAAATTTTGTCATATAATTTTAATTTCGGTCTTTTCTACTTTTGTTTAATATTTTAGTACATTTAAAATAATGTTTACGTTATGTGAAATATTTTGAATTTTTCAGAATAAACTATTCTAATTTTGTTTTATTAATAAATTGAATCATTTTTTAAATACTCTGAACTGTTGTGAATACTTTCGAAATCTTGTCATATAATTTTAATTTCTGTCTTTACTTTTGTTTAATATTTTAATACATTTAAAATAATGTTTACATTTTGTGAAATATTTTGAATTTTTCAAAATAAACTATTCAGTAACTATTCTAATTTGTTTTATTGATAATTGAATTATTTTTTAAATACTCTAAACTGTTGCGAATACTTTCGAAATTTTGTCATATAATTTTAATTCCTGTCTTTTCTACTTTGTTTAATATTTTAATACATTTAAAATAATATTTACATTTTGCGAAATATTTTGAATTTTTAGAATAAACTATCCTAATTTTGGTTTATTGATAAATTGAATCATTTTTTAAATACTCTGAACTGTTGCGAATACTTTCGAAATCTTGTCATATAATTTAATTTCTGTCTTTTCTACTTTTGTTTAATATCCTAGTTCATTATTTGGTTTCTAAAACTCTATAATTTGATTTACGTTATTTAAATTCTTCAAGACTTTTTAATTTTTACAGTTCATATCTCGACAAAATTTGAAGCTATCTTGTGAATTAAATCATTAAAATAGCTTTAAAGTTTATTGAGATATGTATAAGCTGATGTATTAAATTTTTTAAAATGTCAATCTGTATTCCAAATAAATTATACAATGTAAAATTACTATATTGTTAAATAAATTTAAATTTTTCTATTGGTCAGATAATGAAAATCAAAACTACATAATTTACCATAATGGTCAAATAAATTATTAATTCTTCTATTGGTCAGATTTTTAAAAATCAATAAAATAATGTTTACGTTTTGCAAAATATTCTAAAATGTATTTAAAGACACGGAATTTCCCTTCAATTTCATCTTTACTCAACTTTGTTTCATTCTGCTTATGTATATTTTGAATTTTTTAGAATAAACTATTCTAATTTTGTTTTATTGATAAATTGAATCATTCAAGTTATTTAAATATATTCGAAATGCTTTCTTTATTTTTTGATATTTAGTTAATTGTGATAATTAATAGTTTCAAAAACTTTTAAATAATTTTAATTATGTTTAAGATTTTTTATTAAAAAATATATTTGTTTACTAAATATTCATTTGTTTTGTCAAAGTAGTGAATTACATGAACTTGATTTCTAATTGCTTCAATATCAATTACATTAAATAATTCAGTTAATTTAAGCCAAGGATATCCATAATAATATGGATTCCTGTTAGATTTAAAATCATACCACTGAATTAATGCTAAATTATGTGTTAAAGATTCCTTATTATATTCAAGTTTCACTAATAAATATATCTAAAAATTAAATATTAAAAATTTATGTTAATACTGTATTTTAAAAACTTAAAAATTAAAAATTAAACTATGAAAAATACCTGTCCATAACAGATTCCTTGATCTGATATATTTTCAAATAGTTCTTCAGAATTCATAGCAACTGCTACATTGCTATGCCAAATAAAAAGTATTAGTTGCTCTAATTATAGCCCCATTTTCTAAAGTTATTGAGCTATATATTTTAACTATATAATTATCTAAATTAACATTTGTTGAATTAAAATATATAGTTAAATGTTCTAAAAAATTTTCAAGCCCAAAATATATTTTAGAACTTGAATTATAGCCTTTTAATTGTTGGTTAATAAATTCCTGAGCATTATTTAAACTAAAAGTCCAAATTAAATTTGTAAATTTATAAGGGCTTATAGGTTTAAAATTTTTTGATTTGCCTAATAATAATTTCATTGCAATAGCCTAATATTATTAAAAAAAATTTAAATAATTACCAATTTCATTATTTGAATTTCTATATTTTGTTTATTAGTTAAATAATAAGGCGTTTTAGCAAAATCTTTATGAAGACTTTCACAGGTTTCAGTGGAGAACCCATTTAAAGTACCATACTTTCTAATTAAATCAATAGTATGGTATACCCATGAATGTAATTTTGGAAATTTTAATTCTGATGAAGTACTTGTTTGAAACATATTAATAAACTGTTGAGCCCAATTTATTATTAAATTCTAGAAATAATTATTTTAATTTTAGTTATTAAAATTAGTTAATTAAAATATTAAAATATCGGTAAATAAATTTGAATATATTCAAAATATTGCGAATTACCTCAAAATCTTTCAAACTTTGGTCATCGAATTCTTCAGATTGACTCATAATATACATATTATTCCAAACTTCATAAAGATTCAACAACTTTTTATTTAATGCTTCACTGATATCTAAGTTATCCAAAACAAATATCATAACTTTCATATTCATTAGCTGTAATTCTAGAAAATAATTGAATTCCATTTTTGAATATTTTAAGTTTAGAAATCTAGGAATATTCACTAATCTTTTATCTACTTTATCAAGTATTGAAGCTCCATATGATTGTTTTAAAAGATCATATGTAAAAGTAATTTGATAGTTAAATAATCCCAAATCTAAATGATGTATTCTATTAATTACTGTAGCTTCGTAAATATTGATATTTCTAAAATAAAAAATTGATATTAAATTATATATTATATATTATGAATTTTAATATTTTTTTAAAATAATTTAAGTTATTTTAAAATATTTTGCAATGATTTGAAAGTTTTAAAATTATCTTAAAAATTGTTAAATTAATATTAAATATTTCACAATGTTTTAAAAATTTTAAAATTAATTTAAAATCGTTATAGTAAAATTAATATTAAATATTTCGCAATGTTTCGAAAATTTTAAAATTAATTTAAAAATCATTATAGTAAAATTAATTTTAACTCTTAAAATTATTCAAAATATTTTAAACACATTCACATATTTAATTAATTAGAATATTAAATTTACCTAAATTTCCAAAAAATATTTGGTACCAATTCAATGCTTACTGTTTGTACTTAATTCTTATTATAATAGTATTGCATGTTTTCATGATTTCTAAGTTCTATATCTTTTTTAATGAGATTTGTATTTGTTAAATTATCTTCTTTTACTAAACAAAAATGGCAAGAATGTTTAGACTTTGTTGATTTATATGTTAAGCAAAAGGTTGTAGCTTCTGGCCAATCTGCGATTATTGTTGAAATTTTTGGATAGAACCAAATAAATTTGTTATTAAGTAACAAATTAGTTACATTATATGAGAATAATTGAATTGGTTCTAAAATTATATCTAAACATTTATGAAATATTTGTCTTTTTATTTCTTTTCCTAAATTAGAGATTTTATTATTGGCAAATAACCCAGTAATTGTTTTGCATTCGGTTTATTTCTGCGCCATGTAGGTATATTTCCAATTGATAAATATATTGGGTGAAGCTGACTTTTACCCAATAAATCACAATTGGTAGCATCAGAATATAAAATAATGGATAAAATTTTTGCACCAGTTGGTAAAGTACTTTGAGTAGTTTTCCACCATTGTCCATTATTTTGCTCTTTATAAATATTTTCTTTACTATTTTTTAAAAAAAAAATTAATTAATAAAAACAAAATAAATATGTATATAAAATAATATTAAAGTTAATATACCTTAGTAGTTTTATATAATTCTTCATATTCAAGTGCAAAAGTTTAAAATATATTAGGAATTTCTAAATATATTTTTAATGCAACTCATTAATGGCATATGATATAAGAAATACTCAGTATTATTATGATTCAATACTTTAGTTTTCATATATGACAAATTAGATTTCATATTATTCATAAATAGTTTT
>QKWP01000547.1:0-49064 GCA_003550325.1 Gigaspora rosea
TAACATTCTAACAACTGTATTCTTTTTTGCTGCCTTGATAACTATCTTATTAATTTGAATATCTTTGCTTTCCTCTTTCTTTCTTTTATTCATCACCAAAAGCTTGTATTTGCTCTCATTTAGCTGTATGTCATTGATTACAAAAAATTCATTTGCAATTGCTAGAATTGACTCCATTTCTTCTTTACTCTTCCCTAACCATGTTGTATCATCGGCATACGCTATCGCAGCTTGTTTTACTCTTTCTACGCACCATGTACCTCTTCTACTATCTACCGGAATTTTAACTTCTGCAATATACCCAAGTCCTTCTTCTTCTTGCACTTTACACAGTAACAGATCATAAAATACTATCCACATCAACGGAGACTGAACCTCTCCCTGATCTATTCTGTCTTCTGCCGCAAAAGGACTTGTTAAACCTTCCTTCGTTATCACTCGCATTTGTCGTTTATCGAACATACTTAATACAAAGCCAATTGTTTTTTTGGGGACCTTTATTCTTCTTAATGCTAGTTGTAGCATTTCCAAAGATACCGAGTCGTATGCTTTCCACATATCTTGAAATACTATTCACATTTCCTTGTTCTTTTCTTTCGCATCTTCCATCAATGAATTTATTATCTGCACCGGCTCTTCTGTCAAACAACCCGGAAGTGCAGCAAAATTTTGACCTTTCAGAATATCATTTTCCTTTATAATCTTTGTTAATCTATCGTTATGATTTTTGTAATACACTTCCTGAAGGTCTCTAACAATGCTATTGGTCTTATATTGCTAAGGCTTAATCCTCAGTCTGTATACTTTGGTATCGCATACAATTGCGCGATTTTCCATTTATCTGGTACATCTCCTTTACTCCAACATAAATTTGCAAACCGCCTGAAAATTTCTTGTGTCTCCTTACTCCCATTTTTGAGCAAAATGTAACTTATGTTGGACACTTCTGGTGCTGTCGCCATTTTAATTCCTTTAAGCATCTGGTCCCATTAGCCTTCGGTAATTTCTTCTTCGAGCCTGATATACCACTCCTACTTGACATAATCTTGTGGCTTGTATACGTTTTTCCATTTCCCCTTTAATAATTCCTTATTTACATGCCTTTTCCTAAATTGCCTCTGAAAGTGTTCTTTTGTCTCCAATAATACTTCATCTACATCACTAACTAGTCTGCACTCTCTATCCTTTTCAATCAACAGCCTGTCAATTTGTAAATTTTTAAAAGGTTTTTCTAACAGACTCGCCAACATTTTCCCTTGTTTATTGACGATCTTTGCACACTGTGCATCTACTGCCTCTTCGATCTTTGACCTTTTTTCTTGTTTCTGTTCTTCTATCCATCTTGTCTTGATTAGCTTCCACCACCCTTTCATATCTTCCACGTGTTCGTCCTTAACTATACTCCCTATGTGTGGAATTAAAGTTCCTAATCTCTCATTTATCCCTTGTATTGTCCAATTAATTTTTTCCTGCACATCTCTCTCTATATATGAATCTTTATATTTCCTCAGTATCCTTACAAGTTTGCTGATTTCTATTACTTCTTGGTGCAACTGTGATCGTAACTTCTTAGCACTTTTGCTTGCTACAGTATTGGATATCTTTTTATATGGAATGTTTTTATTTGCGGCATATATTATACTATCTGAAATTGCATCCCACACTTTATTTATTAGCTGTTTACTATCATGGGATGCTTCCTGCCCTTCTAAATATTTTATACTTGGTTTTTTCTCGATTGTTTGTTGCAGGTCTGATCTGAAACTTTCCCAATCTTCTCTTTTTGCCTTCCCATACTCGTACACCTTTCTCACGTACTTCTTTTTCCTGTTACGAGCTGCGTGTTTACTTTTAAAAACTCACTTAGTTCTATCTCCGCTAATACGAATTCATGATCACTGCCTGTTATACAATCAGCTTCTCGTATTTCTGCCTTCTTAAGCCCATTGAACAAATCGCCAGATGTCCATATCATATCAATTCTTGATTTACTTTTATTTCTTGACCAAGTATATGCTATCTTGTTTGGATTTAGCTCCCTAAATGTATCATAAAAATTTTGATTCTCTAACCATCGGTATAATGGCAGCTGTTTTTTCCTGCCCTTTCTTCCCCTCCAAACCGATCCAATACTTCATCTAATACGTGATTAAAATCCACTAATATAATAAATTGTGTAACTGGTTTTCTCTGTATATATCGTTTCACTATATATTGCTGTATGTTTTTGGTTTGTTCTTTGTCGTTTGAAGGGATATATACATAATGATCACTATCTCTAATTGCCTAAACAATAGCGATATTTCCATTATATACTCTGTAATTGCTCGGGGCTTTGCAATATATACACCCCAATCTTTCCTTATTAATACTCCAATACCTGATCCCTTCTTTTTCTTAGCATCTGCATCTGTCCAAAAACTCAGATACTGTTTATCTTTTCCAACCAGCCACTTTGCCTCCTTATTTGAAATGTTTGTCTCTACAATCCCGACTACACTAATTTCCTCCTCTTCTGCCCAATCCAATAATGCTTCCATCCTATAACTATTCTGATTTTTCAGCCCATTAATGTTATGACATGCTATTCTAAATTCCATTTTACATTTATCTTTAACCATATTAATAATCTTCTTCTCATATTGTTCTTTACATCTTCTCTTTCCTTTACTCCTACCACCTTCCTCCTCCTCTGTTCTTCGTTTAGCAGCCCTACCAGCCTGTCTTCGTCCATTGGGATGCCCACGGCAACAATCTTAGGAGTGACATGGAGTCACCCCTATACTATCCCTTTCCTCGAGTCTTACTAATCTTTTAAGTATCTCTTCTAATAACTTTTGACTTGATAACACCAGGTTCTCCTCTTCTGTTTCTTCTCTCGTCCTTTCTTTCCATTTTCCTATCAGTCTTCTCTGTAATGTGTTTATCTTTTCACTCTCTATTATCGTTTTTCTCCCCTGTTCTTCCCATCTTTTCCTGTTTTGTTTTCCAAATTTCTCCATGTTCTTGATTTCTTTATGTTGCCTTCTTGTTCTTTGGTCTGCTTCTGCTAGTACCTTTCCTTTTCCGTCTCTCGTGTCTTCACTTCTTTGACCGGTACGGTACTTCTCCTCTTACTTCCAATATAAATGCGTATTGAAATACGATGCTCTACTCTCCATTGCTTTTTCCTTATCGTCACCATTTTCAAAATATACAATAGCTAACGTCTTTGGATTCCCATTACTATTAACAGGAATGAATACCGTCTTTGCATTAAATTTTCTTAACTGTCTCAATAGTAATACTTCTTGTGCGTATTGTGGTACGTTTGTTACTACTGCTTTCCACTGTGCTCTTTCTTTAACTGTTAGAAAACCATCTTCTTCTTTCGAAATTCTTGTTAGTTTTCTGCTACGATTAGAATTGACCAACTTGATTCTAACATCTTTTCTTCCTCTGGCCCGTGGAATTGTATCTAGACAATAGCTGACTTCACTTTTGCTCTTTTAACCCATATTTTAATTTCAACTTTCCCAAATTTTTTGACTGCCAAATTTATATCTTTAGCTGTACAGTATTGTGGGATATCCCATAATACATAATCTCTGTAACATTCCCTGCTTGGTGCTTCTATTATTGGTCTTCTTTCCTCTTCTTCTTTATTTACATCTTTGGTTTTAGCTATTTCTTCTTGTATTGGTTTAGTTACAGTATTTTTCCTTTCTGACAGTTTTTTTCCCCATTGAAGTATGCTAAATGTTCATTATTTATCGAGCACTCCAATATTCCTGTAACTTGTTCTTCAATTTCTCTAATACCATAATCTGATGTTCCTTCCTCTTGGATTCCTATTGCAATTTTCTTACTCAACATAGCTATTATCTCTTTTTTCTGCTTTCCTTCTTCTACTAGACTATTTCTATTTTCTTTTTCCTCTTTCGTCTTCCTACCTAGTGCCTTCCATTCTGCTATTTCTGATATTCTTCTAACTATCAGAACCACTTCTGGATATTCTATTCCCAGAAATTCTGCTACAATTTTATCTCTCTCCAATACGATATTTCTTTGTTCTGTTAAAGCCTTAACAATTTCGCTTTCTTCTTTTTTAAAGATATATTTATACTTTTAGAACTGCTCAATACTGATCTGTACTTGCTTTGACACTTCTTATTTTGGTATATTGGCTTTTCCTTAATCTTGTTTATTGATTATCTAGTTCTTGTTAAATCTACTTCTATTATATCTTGTTTACTTATCACGTTTTACTTTTCCATGTGTTTGTTGTGTTTATAACCTGTTTTGTACGTGTTCCGCCAAATTTGTTTGTTTACTTGGTACTTACTATTGTATTATTAATTGTTTGTTTATTTGTTTACGTGTTCACAAAGATCTGCAGTTCCGGGTCTAGGCTGATTCCCCAATTAATGCAATGGAAAACAAAAATCTTATTTTCTGTTACAAAAAGTTTTAAAAGTCTTCTTTTGGTGACTTCCAGTTAGTCAGATAAATAAATGCTTTTAATAAACCCTATCTATCTTTTTGTTCTCCACAAATAATCTTATAAGCCAAATAGCTATTTTCTATTGTCATTATCGCTCTAGCTTGGATTTTTGTTTCCACTCGGAATTGGTCGTGAGGATCAGCGGAGAGAGTTGATTATTATATTATTATATTATATTATTTTATATTACATTATTATTATTTTATATTATTAACTATATATGGCTTAGTTAGAAGTACGAGTAACATGGTTAACCATTTCTACCGTTCAATTTTTTTTAAAATTCTGCGGATATGGGATATGCTACAGGGATGTATAATGTAGGAGTATATTACCATAATGGATATGGAGTCATAAAAGATGAATGTAAAGCTTTTAATTATTTTAAAAAATCACAGAAATGGGACACACTAGTGGAATGTGCAAGACTGGCGAATTTTATCAAAATGGAATTATTGTTGAAAAGAATATAGATATTGTATTTGAATGGTATTTAAAATCAGCTATTACTGAACAAAGTACCGCTACCAAAAAAAAGAGAATATTTTCATTGGATACCATTTGAGAAGTTTGAAAATGTTGAAGAAATAGGTAAAGGAGGCTTTTCCACTGTTTTCAAAACAAAATATTTAAATAACTATGGATCATATGAAGAAGTGGCAATTAAGCTTGTAAAAGATTCAAATAAAAATAGAGAACCATTTATAAAAGAGGTATTATATTAAATCTTTTTGAATTTTATTTTTATTTTTAAAAATTATATTTGGTTAAATATATTAATTTATTTTGTTTTTTAGTTGAAAGCTTGCCATAATTTAAATCAATATTTAGGAATATCAAGAGATGAAAAAACAAATGATTACATTTTAATGTTTGGGTATGCAAAATACGGTTCATTGAGCAAAAACCTTACTGATATCTTTAAATTTGAATGGAAACTCAAATTAAAGATACTCCGTAATATCATATTCAATCTTGATCGTATTCATTCTAAAGAATATCTACATCGAAATATTCATCCTGGAAATATTCTATTAAATGAAAATTATGAAGCATATATTACCGATCTATGTTTATCAAAATCGCTTGATGAAAAGGAACAAAAAGAACATATTCATGGTGTTTTATCTTATATTGCCCCGGAGCTCTTTCAAAAACAACCATATACTCAAGCTTCAGATATTTATTCATTCGGAATAATCATGGTAGAAATAACAACTGGTCAAATACCTTATAATGATTATAAATTTGATTTCGACCTCGTAATAAAAATTTGTGAAGAATTAAGACCCAAATTTGGATCAAGAATTCCTGATTGTTATATTGAATTAGCAAACCAATGCATGGATTCAAATCCAGAAATACGTCCAACATCTAGTGAAATAATTATTAAACTTAATGAATGGTTAAATATTGTAGTCAAAAATAATAATATATGGAATAATTTTATTGGAAATAAAGTCAAAAATAAAATTAAACGACAATTTTTAGAAAGTGATGAGATTAATAAAAAATTGCCAACAATTAAAGAAAATATAAAAAACGTATATACAAGTAAAGCTTATAATATAACCGAAATCAACAAAAATCTACTAAAACTGAAAGTTAGTAAAACTATGAGTATTGTAGAAGTACCGGATGACATTTAACAATCAATTAATATTACTATGTATATATTAAGAAATTAAGGTTTATTATTTGTATTTTTATAAATTTGCTAAATTAAGCCTTAATTGTGGGATTATTAAGTATTGTACTTAGTATTAATAAAATTAAACGGATTCTTTAATAGTATTTAAAAAATATATAGAAAATGATTTATTATGCTAGTCCAATGTGTTTTTACGATTAAAATAATGCTTTTATAATCTATGCAAATTTATATGTTTGATAAATATATGTTACATATTACAAAATAAATTTATAAAATTCAATCACAATTTACCTCTCTAATAATATGTGAAAATATAAAATATACAGAATATAATTTATTGATTAAAAAACTTTTTTAATCTAACAATTATATTAAATTTAATTACTTATTTACTTAAATTTTGTTACTAATAAATAAATGGTTAAATTTACAAATTGCAAATGTAATATTAGAATTTTTGCATATATTGGTAAATTTAAACCATTTTATTCTCCGTCGGATATGTTTTTTTGATCTTCTTGTATTCATATCATTCAAAAGGTGTTATAGCATGGTTCCATAAGCTTCTTGTCTGTATGTGTCAATGACATCATATATTTTTTGAATTACTAATCGTAATAAAGTTTGTTTGAGAAATAAATGATACTTTCCAATTTTTGTTTAGATTGGTGATATTTTCATTGATGCATTTTACGAGAAAACATGTTTTTGTAATTTCTTACATATTATTAAAATTATTATTTGTTTAATTCGATCTAACTTGCTGCGGTATATTTAAGTTTATAATGTAATCTACCATCCATAAAGTTACCTGATATCGCAATTATCATAAGATCGATTTGTTGCTTCGTTTACAAGCTCTCAAATTAATAATTTGCACAAATCACTATTTTACTATTGATATTTTTTTTAAAAAATAAAAATACAATGTTAATAGTTGAAATTAGTCATAATACTTTTTGTCACTATCCGATTACGAGAAATTTCATTTAATTTATTTGGGGTGATGCTTGATAGCGCTCTTACGTTTATAAATAATTAGTTTTAAATTCATAAATTATTATATTTAAATTAATAAATAATTAGCTCAAAGTCCATAAATAATTATATTTAAGTTCATAAATTTATTTTATTATTGATTAACAACAGATACGGCATTAAAAAGATGCCTTGAAATAATGTGTTCTCTAAATAAAATTTAATATTCATAAATCATATCTATAATTGTGGACGAATTTTTCATCAATGGCAAATATTATCTTTTATTATATTTAAATTTATTTTAATAATCTATCTCGCTCTCTTTACAAAATTCAATGGCATTCTAATAATTATTCTGGTCTTCTTTTCTAATATATTCTTTTCAGAATTCAATCAAATATTCCATATTAAAGTGCACACCAGGTACTTCACTTCGTTCGCAACTTCTTTAAATAATTGAACAGCATGCCTCTCTTTTTGTTCTTCAGTATAGGGATCATTTATTAGCTTTTTAACGATTCATAATTTTGTTGGCTTGATATTGTGTATCATTTTTTACTTTTATGGCTTCTTATTAGTTCCGGTGCTTTTTTTTTAATATACCAGGAACGTAATACGAAGTACGAAGTGTATGGTTTATTATCGGTGTGGATCTTATTGTGCGCCATATTCAAATCAATCATTGGATGAGCAGTAACATCACGTGCATAATCGATTAGTAACAAGGTAAATCAAGTACGTACTGAAATTTCGTTAAGCTTGTCAACAAAGTGACGGAACGGTCATTATTGCGAGATCAGCTAACTTTATTGCAGATCACATGTGATGTTTGTCTTTTATGGTTGGAGGGTTTTTTTTTTTGTTTTTGTTGGGATAACATATAATTTTAGCGAATTTAGGTTTCTATGAATTACAATTGTCATTATTTTTTACAGCAAATGTTGTTTACAGTAAATCATAGTATTGCAGAATTCGCAAATGTATCATTAAAGCATGTTTATAGCAAAATTTTCAAAAATCATGATAGAATTCAACACAACTTTAACTGCATACTGTTATCACCAGAGTTGTTAGTAATTTTTTGCAATAAAGTTTTTACAATAAGTTAAGATAGAATAATTTTAATACATACAGTACTCCACCGCAATAGTAATACAACTAATTTAATCTCATATTGTGTCATCGTGATAGCTAAATAAACTTAATAGAATTTTTACAGTAAAACTATTCCAATACAATCTAATTCAAAGCCAAGACAGTAAAGTTATTGCTGGCGAAATGATGATTTTATAAGAATTGAAAAAAATAATAAAGTATCTTTAAATAAATGGTCCTAAAATTCATTTAAGAATGCCCGAAGTTTCTTACTTTTGATGATTTAAGCTTGAGTAAATTAATTCTTAAACAAACATGAGAAAAAAATTTAATATACATGAATACATCTACCGTAATAAGTAAAAAAATACTTACACTATATATACTAAATTCTATCCTAATATTTTGATACACAAAAATTATATAATTAATTAAATATTAGGTATTCATTATAATACATTAAATAAGAAAAAAATGAAACAATGGAATAACAATGGAATAGTAATAAAAGAATACAAACGAATATATATAAACTAAAATACAACACAAATGAGAATCCGATTCTTATTATAACTATATAATCAAACAACGTAGTCTACAGTCTCTATCTGGGTGAAAACTCGGGCTTTAAATACTTTCTGAGTTATTAAGAACTATTCGCTATATTCTTTCATAACTGATAACCTCTTGTGCCAACAGCGCTCTTCTCAGAATTGAGCGAACTACATTCCTATTTTCTTACTTTCCTTGGCGAACCAATAATTTCTTGGTTAGCCAACAATCCCTTGTCAACAATAACCGGTTTCTTCAACCATTGTATGCAAACAACTCCCGTGGGCAAATCATTATCTTCAAGCCTCCAACCAACCTTGTTATTTCATATAGCTTGGATCGATGGACTTACGGTGGCTTTTAAGTCATGGGTTAAAATTTTACCGTGACATTATCTAATTCAAAAATTATTTCGGCTTGAAAAGAATTTCAGCCATGTGACTGATTAGGACTCTTTCGCAGCTTAAATTTGATTCGAAATCCACAAATATTCGAACTTAACGTACCGCAGTTACAAGAAAATGTATAAAACATGATTCAATGTTAATAAATCGCATAAAAAATACATGCTATACATTCGGCATATTTATTATACAAGGTTACTATACACATTTGATAAACTATAGTTTATTGGTTTCTTGATATTCGTTTTAAAGGGTTAAACAGAAACCACATTTCATTTAATCCAATTTCATTATGATCCGCGACAATAATTAACAATCATAGAATAGTATTTAAGCATATTTCTATTCCTACTTTTGATTTTTTTATCTAAATCAATCAAACCATTTTTCTAAATTAATCAAAATTTCAGGTGCTGTTTTTTTACAAAAATGAAATATTAGTAATTTCATCTTATTGTTACACCATATAATATTGTAGTGTAGCACGGAATAATTGAATAATTAATCAAAACTAAGTCAACAAACTATAAGCTTTATCATATTGAAGCTTTTTTTTATATCATTACTAATTACTTATATACCTTACACCGGCACCACAAACATCATGTAGAGTCAATCAAGAGAAGTTGTAACTTATAATTAAATCTATCGGATATTATTAAACATATATGAAATAATATTTTGGATATTTAAAAAGTATGAACTTATTATCTAAGCGCTAAATTACCTGGAATTTTCATTAGTAATTTATATAAACGCTAAATTGCCGGGAATTTTCACTAGTAATTTATATAAAGTCAAAGAATAAAACTATGCTTTTATTGTTATTATCTATTAATATATGTGGGCTCTGAGCATTCCTCTTATAAAATACTTGAAATTTTTTTAATTAGGACGAAAAGAATTATTAAACTTATAAATCGGAAATTAATTAGAATTTTAACGAAAAATCATAAATATTTTGAAAAGTTCTTACAAAAATTGCAATTCATGTAATAACTTTAAAATTGTGCACCTTTCTTTATAAATTAGTAAAGTAAAAATTTATTCGATTAATTACTTTAAATTCAATGATAAAATTTAAAATGATCAAATGCCGACATAGTTTCGATCAATTAGTCCCATTGTGACACTCTAATCTACTATAACTAATTACTTTAATGCAAGTTCTAGTTTTGTGTAATCGGTATGCGAATTGTTATAGATTGTACTACTCTATTACTTAAAAAAAATTTATAGTTTGAACTTTAATTCTTTTTAGAGAAAAATATAAAATTGACAAACGGATAATTTTTAATACTTAAACCTTCAACATGGACCAATTAATACCATCAGGAATTAATAAGCTTGCTGATAAATTTCTAAAGAGTATTGACATAGAGAAGGATGAACATAAGAAGTTTGAATTATATCTTAAAGATGACGAGATGGGGAACGCTGCTGGAACGTGTAATGTTGGAAATTGCTATTACTTTGGAATCGGAGTTGAAAGGGATTTACGTAAGGCATTTAATTATTACCAAAAATCCGCAGAGATGGGAGACGCTGCTGGAACGAGCAATGTTGGATACTGTTATAATCTTGGAATTGGAGTTGAAACGAATCGGCGTAAATCAGACATGTATTATCAAAAAGCAGCAGAAATGGGAGATGTATTTGCTCTCGGTGTATGTTATTATAGAGGAATTGGAGTAGAAGCGGACAAGAAGAAAGCATTCGAATATTATCTAAAATCTGCGGAGATGGGAGATGTTAAAGGAATAAGAACAGTTGGATCTTGTTATCGAAAAAGACGCGGAGTTGAAAAAAATGAACATAAGGCATTCGAATATTATCAAAAATCTGCTGATATGGGTGATGTTGTTGGGACATTAAATGTCGGTTATTGTTATGATTGTGGAGTTGGAGTTAAAGAAGATAAATATAAAGCATTTGAATATTATAAAAAATCTGCTGATATGGGGAATAAAACAGGGACGTATAATGTAGGAAATTATTATCGTTATGGATGGGGTGTTATAAAAGATGAATGTAAAGCGTTCGAGTATTATAAAAAATCAGCAGAGATGGGGCACGTCAATGGAATGCACGAAGTTGGCGAATTTTATCAAAAAGGAATTGTTGTTGAAAAGAATATAGATATTGCTTTTGAATGGTATTTAAAATCAGCAATTACAGAAAAAAGTACCACTAGCAAAAAAAGAGAATATTTTCATTGGATACCATTTGAAAAATTTGAAAATGTTGAAGAAATAGGTAAAGGAAGCTTTTCTACCGTTTTCAAAACAAAATATTTAAATAATTCTGGATCATATGAAGAAGTGGCAATTAAGCTTGTAAAGGATTCAAATAAAGTAAAGAACCATTTATAAAAGAGGTATTATATTAATGTTTTTGAATATTATTTTTATTTAAAAATTTTATTTACCTAAATATACTAATTTATTTTGTTTTTTAGTTGAAAGCTTGCCATAGTTTAAATCAATATTTAGGAATATCAAGAGATGAAAAAACAAAAGATTACATTTTAATGTTTAGGTATGCAAAATACGGTTCATTGCGCAAAAACCTTACTGATATAATTAAATTTGAATGGAAACTCAAATTAAAGATACTCCGTGATATTATATCCAATCTTTATCATATTCATTCTAAAAAATATTTACATCGAGATATTCATCCTGGAAATATTCTGTTAAAAGAAGATTATGAAGCATATATTACCGATCTAGGTTTATCAAAACCGCTTGATGAAAAGGAACAAGAAGAACATATTCATGGTGTTTTACCTTATATTGCACCAGAGCTCTTCAAAAACAACCATATACTCAAGCTTCAGATATTTATTCATTCGGAATAATCATGGTAGAAATAACAACTGGTCAAAGGCCTTTTAATGATTATAAATTTGATAACGATCTCGTAATAATGATTTGTAATGGATTACGGCCAAAATTTGGACCAGGAATTCCTGATTGTTATATTGAATTAGCAAACCAATGCATAGATTCGAATCCAGAAAAACGTCCAAAATCCAGTGAAATGATTATTAAACTGAATGAATGGTTAAATGCAATTGGAAGTGAAATCGAAAACAAAATTAAAGGCAATTTTTAGAAAGTGATGAGATTAATAAAAAATTTTCAACAATCAAAGAGGATTTAAAAAATGTATATACAAGTAAACCTTATAATATAACAGAAATCAACAAAAGTCTATTAAAACTGAAAGGTAGTAAAACTTTGGGTATTATAGAGGTTTTGGATGATATTTAACAAATCTATTAATATTACTATGTATTTACTAGTAAACGGTGTTACATTCGGACTTAAAAAAATTTTTTAACCGTGTTTCATAAAAGTCTTAATCCTTAAAGTAAAGGCCCCTGCGATATTCTACAATGATCACCCTGAACTCTTAAATCGTACATTTTCATCATCGATTTTGATTGATGATTGATCATCATACGAATATACTTTAATATTTCTTTATTTGTTATTGCATACCTATATTTTATTTCCTATTTTATTATTTTTATACATTTCACTTCTTATTATTATATTTGACTTTTCGTGTCTACACGTCACTTGAAAGGCACACGTTTTTCTAAAATACTCATGCCATTGGATGGCATTCAAGAATTTTCAGAAATCTGCTAATGTATTATTGATTATCATGTGAAATTTCATATGCAAGTGTTCAGATGGTTGTCTTAAATTTGGCAGGCGTGTATGGTGGAAACTTGGTTGTTGAAAGAGGGATTATTGTCAAATGAGCAAAGAAGAAAATGATATTTGGGCAAAGGATAGAAGTATTTCCTTGAAATGATGAAATGAGTAATGTAATTAATTTATATTGTCAGATTATGTATTTAAAGACCCAAATTTTACTTTTCAATAAAGTTCTTCAGACTTCGGTCTGTCTTACCAATAATTTAGTAGGCATTTTAAAAACTATGGTAACTTATAAAAATTTGGCCAGAGATCTTTAGTTTATGATCTCTGTCCAAAACAGTATCTGGTAAATAATTTAATCAAGTTAAGATTTGGCTTAGAGCTTGGGTGAGAGTTATTGCAAATTGTTTTTTCAACATTTTTACTTAGTGCCCAATATAGGTTTAGATAGCTCATTTTGTATTTTTCACATTTTTTTATTTTTTGTTGTGTTGCTTTGCCAGACTGATCTGGTAGAATTGTACTTTGAGTAACCATTGTGCTACGTGAAATTGTATGTCATGTGATATATACATTTTGATTGGCTATTAGGCCAGAGATGCATTAATACTAGGCATCTCTGTTCAGAGATGCCCAAAAACATGTTTTTGGAAAGTATTTGGAAAGTATTCTGAAAACAATTAGATATTAATTATATTTTACTCTAATATATGTGCATTTTTAGAATAGTTTATATATTTTTTATTTCAGAACTAATCTGATTATTTGTAATTAGTTTGGAAAAATAGCATACTAATAATCCGATTACTTTATTGTTATTTTATTAATAAGCCTGATAATAACTAAGTTGTATTATGAGTATTTTTTAAATAGAACATAATATATTTATTAATAATTAAATTACTTTATAATTGTTTTTATAAATAAACTAGAATATAACTTGATAATAATTAGATAGTATTCTGATTATTTTTTGAAGAAAACACGAATATATATATCTTTTATCTGAACCTTTCTAATTTGAACCTTAATAAACTCTGTGAAAACAAAATACAAATCTCTTGAACATTTGTAAATTTTATTATAAAGTTTGGATTAGCATTATAGTAACACTTTGAGGTCTGTACTTTTGCCAAATTTGTATAAAATAATGGATGGTTTGGAAAAAACACATTAATAATTTGACTACTTTTTAAGAATATTTTTTTTTGATAATAGTTAGATTGTATCATAATTATTTTCTGAATAAAGTATAAGTATATTTATTAATAATCAAAATAACAAATTATATTCTAAAATAGTGTTAATAATTAATTATTATTTACAAATAAATGAAAGTATATATACTAATTATGTTTTAACAATCAAGCCCTTGAAGTTCAAATCATGGCCCATGCTTGTGACCCACAGGCCTATAACTTCCAAGTTCTCAAAGTTCAAATTGTAACCCAAGTTTGTGACTGTATTAGACTATACCTCAAGACCAAGAACCCAGAATTGAGGCTCAAGTACCTCTTCTTCAACACATGAAGGATGATGTTATACATTAGTAATTATTATATTAGTAGTAGTAAAATATATAGTTATACTGTAGTTAGTTAAGTTGTTTGTTGAATTATAGTAGTAGTTATAATATATAAAATATGTAACTATGAATAATTAAATATTAGTAATTATTTTAACATGGTATAAAAGATAGATACAAACCTTGATATATTACTTAGTTTGTTCAATAAAAATAAACTTTATTTTTGTCTTGCAAGCTGTTTTATACATATTGACAAGTTTCAGTCTTGACAGTTTTAAACAGACTAATCACATCTATCTCTATAGACTCTAACCTTCTCTAGACTATATATCATTCTCTGCATCTATAAACAAATTATAATAAAAAATTATCAAAATAAATAAGTTAAAATATTTAAATAAAGTAAATTTTAGAGAAAAAAATAAAATAAAATAAAATAAATAGAATAAATATATGCAATGCACCCTGCAATATGCTAATTTATCGCATACAAATATATAAACATAGTTTGTAGATCTGTATAACAAATAACAAAAAATTTTTATATAACAAAAATTTAAATTAATATAAGTTTAGGTAAGGGTTAGTGCTAGAAGTTAAAGTAAATGATGGTATATACAAAATTGCAAGAAATTTTTTTGTTAGAGCATGAAAAGTGGTTATGTAGATGAAATTTTTTGATATTACAAATTTTAGAAAATTTCTCTATTTTGTTACACAAAGAAAATTTGCACATTACACCTAATCTTTAAATTTAATTGGTAGATTGTTGGGGTGCGATATACAAGCACTTCACAGGGTGCAATGCCTAATTAAGTCCAAATAAATATACTTGAGTATATTTTAAAACAGAAGTAGTAATAGCTCAATAACAGTCTAACTTTAATGGTGCTTTACTTGCTCTTTACCAAATTCAGAAAAACAACTAGGCTCTATATCATAAATGGACTAGCTTCAGGTACAAAAAGAAACTATTGACCAAAGAAAATCCAAAGTTAGTTTATCAGACAAGTTTGATAAAACTCGAGCCAAGCTTAGAGGGATTTAAACCAAGTGGATCTTGTCATTCTATGCAGCCAACCAGGGTTGACAATGAATATACTCTATTGAAAAAATTACAAACAAATGGAGCAATAGAACCAATGGAACCAATAGAGCCAATAAAATTAGATATTAGTTAATAGCAAATACTATATTATAAGCTAGTTGGCCTTTATTGAATCTATTTACAAATTATTCTTAATAGAGCAATGAAGTGATGCCAATAGAGTTGTTTTCTATTCACTCAATAGATAATGTGCCAATCTGCACCAATTCATTACCCAGACAATCAAGCAAGAGGGCTTTTGGAAAGTTTACTTTCAAATGCAGTACTCACTTGGTTTGTCTTATTATTAGAAAAGGATTTCTTTTGCTTAACAGTTTTGATAACTTAGTTTGAAATGAAAACACATTCAAAGATTCAGAGAAGGAAAGAACTGCTACTATCAAGTTCAGAAAACTTATCTAGAGTTTCTGGTCTGTGTCAAGTTATTTGTTAAAATTCTAGCAGGTCTCTAGCAACTTAGATTGAGGTGAGATAGTGTTTATTGATCAGTTTAGGAATAGTCTTTATAACAACATAAAAGATCTTTTATTAGTGTTAAAAAACCTCACTTCTCTAAATAATACTATCTCTAAACAGTTTGTTGTAACAATTGCTTATTTGAATGAAGGCAGAAATGCTAAAGAAATATAGGTGTATTATTCTAGATCCACTTCTTTAAAGATAGTAGATAACTAAAGTGATCTTAGACAGTAAATACTTTGTATAACCTCACTTTATTACTTTGATTTAGCAAAGTTGGAAGAGCATTTTTACAAAACTTAACAAAGAAGTTTTAAGGCACTTTGTAATTACAAAAGAAGCTACAATTAAAAGTATATGAGAATACTAATAATTGTTTAATTTGTATTGTAATAAATTGTAGATCATTAGTAAAAGAGTATGAAGACTTGATGTTGAACTTGGGATCCATATCAGCTGCTTTTATACATTTTGAATTTTCACAAATATAACAAACTATATCTACTACATATATTATATGCTACAACTACTATTAATAACATATATAGATAAATAGAATAAATATAATATAGTAATAAATAATATATATTGAATAAATAAAATATATAAAATATATACAGTCAAACCTCCACATAGTCACTCTCTATATAGTCACAAAACCAATATAATCACTTTTGTAAGTTTACCAACCTTTTTACTATAATTTTCACCTCTATATAAGCACATTTGCATTATAATCACTATCACAATTTTTTATTTACCATCTATATAAAACTACCCCTACATAATCACATTATTATTATAATATTTTGAATTAATTATTTTATTATTATAAATATTTTTTTAAGTTATTAATTATTATTTTTTAACAAGTAAAAAGTTTTAAATTTGTTTTTTTTCATATTAAAGTTAAAATTATACTAAATAAATCGAAAAAATGCTATAAGTAACATTGTTCAGGAGACAAAATTACATATATTCTGAAATTTTCAAATAATTTGAATAACATTTTATTATTACACTTTTACAATTTACGTTTAGGCGAAAAAAATTAAAAAAATTAAAATTTTTTTAACTTAATCGCAAATTATAAAAGTGTATTAATAAAATTTTAACCAATTTATCTCAAAATTTTAGAGTATATGTAATTTTGTATCCCGAACAACTTTACTTAGATCATTTTTATCGATTTACTTTAGATAATTTTAACTATAATATGTAGCTACGATATACGATTATTTTAAAAAAAATTTAAAAAATCTTTTTTAAAATAATGTATATCGTAGCTACATATTAAAGTTAAAATTATCTAAAGTAAATCGATAAAAATTATCTAAGTAAAGTTGTTCGGGATACAAAATTACATAGACTCTGAAATTTTGAGATAATTTAGTTAAAATTTTATTAATACACTTTTATAATTTACGATTAAGTTAAAAAAATTTTAATTTTTTTAATTTTTTTTCGCCTAAACGTAAATTGTAAATGTGTAATAATAAAATGTTATTCAAATTATTTGAAAATTTCAGAATATATGTAATTTTGTCTCCTGAACAAAGTTAATTATAGCATATTTTTCGATTTGCTTAGTATAATTTTAACTTTTATATGTAGAAAAGATAATCGATTATTTAAAAAATAAAAATTTTTATTTATTAAAACTTCTAATATAATCACAATTTTTTTTTATATGCAATTTTATTATAATAGTGATTATATAGAATTCCTCTATATTAGTCACATCTCTATATAATCACCACTTTTTGTATCCTGAGGGTGTGATTATATAGAGGTATGACTGTACTTCAAAAACTACATTTTAGATATGCTACATGTAAAGACTTCCACACAGTGGCCAATCAAATTGCAGATCCTATATTTGATGTTAATTGGTTTCAATCTCATCATCCAGTGATTGTATCAGGATAATTTATAGCTCGTTATTACTGTTTTGATGAGTAAATTGAATAGTAGTCATTTTATTCAATTTAGATTGGTAGATCATAACTTATAATCACTTTTGAGTTTTTCTATAAATCAACATTCTTCTGGACTTATTTTTGAATTCTATGAGAACTTCAGTATAGAAAGATGAGGTCTGCTACATGAAACTTTTTGATGTTGAATAAGGTTAAAAACTTAGTTCTGTAAATAGCTTTTATACCATATGGTGAAAATATTTTGTAAGTTACATAGAAGCCATTTCATAATATTTGGTTAGAAGGTTTGCTAAAACTGTTTGTTGGGCTGGAGTTTTAGGTTTGGTTTCCAAAAGTTTTTTTAAATAGTAAGATAGACTAAGGTTTTAATACAAATTATTTTACATTGTTTATGTCTTGCAGTTCTTTTCAAAGCTTAATAGATTTGTTGAACTTTCTTTTTAGTTCTAACTTGCTAATAATATGAAGAAGATTTTATATTGATATTAGTTGGCTTTGTTTCAGATAATTCATGTAAAACTAAATCTACTACAGTTGTCATTTTCAAAGTTGCTAAAATTAAAGAAAAGAATAATCAAAAAAAAATAAGAAAACATTCTAAATATAAAATAATAATTATAGTAATAGTCATTATATTATACTAAAAGAACATGTGTAATGTTAATTAAAAATTATCGGTTAACACATGTTAACTTTTTTTTCTAGAGTACCAAACTTAGAATGTCATCATTTTGAAGTCATCTCTAATTTTTGGAGTTGACATTCTTGGAGCTTGTAGACTTCATTGTCATAGGCAATATTAAGGTCTTTGTTGTTTTTTGGTATCAACATATTCTTTTGCATTATGTCAAACCTTCTTGCGATTTTGTTTTCAGTGTGGATCTACTTTATTAGATAAGTACTGTTTTTGTATTCTTTATTTCAGTAGTCTTGGTCATATTTCTACTATTCTTTCATAGCCTCTTGTACTAACAATGCTACTTCACAGCATTGGATAACAATATTTGATAAAGACCTACTACTTCCTATCTTTCTACTTTCCTTGGTGAACCAACAATTAAGAACTAACAATAATCTGATTAGCCTACAATCCTTGTCAACAATAACCACTGCTCTACCCATTACATGCATACAACTCCTGAGAACAAATTACTATCTCCAAACCTCTGCCACAACCAAAAGCCTTGTAATTTCAGATGACTTGGGTCACTGGAGAAGAAATACATGTAGTATATTTTTTTTAAATGGGCTTGTAATTAAAAGCAACCATTATTGGACCAGATCTATTTTAAGGAATATTGATAAGCATGAAATCCACAAATTAAAAAAGATTGGATACTTGCATAAATAATTGTATATATATATTTCTTGGCATTATTTTAGAATTTCTGCAGACTAAATATCAAATGTTAAAATAATTCTACAAGCACAAAACAATTTTAGCTAACAATATTAATTTAAATCAAATTGTGCAGTCTATTATATTTACTTTGCTAAAGTCAAGACTTTATTTTTTTTTTTATGTTTATCTTTTACTTAGCTAGCAACTTTAATTTTTATTAATAATTCAAAGAGCTAAAAAAATATATATATATAAATAAACTAAAAGAAATATAAAGATTCTGAGTTAGCCTGAATCTGAAATCTGAAAACAAGCCTATAAAGAAAATAGTATGGAAGTATAATGAGAACCTAGAAAGAAATTTAATTATATATTTATTTCCTAGTTCGTAGGAATTGTAGCCAATAACTTAAAAAACTTTTGATTCATCTATTTGCAAATGTTTTAATAAATTTATTCAAATTACTTAACTAGCTTTTAGAAAATTTGTATATCATATATTTTTAAATTTACTTCTGGGTTTTTGCAAATTTTAAAGTTATATATTATGCATTAATATGTTTTCTATGATGTGATATTTGTATAAAGTGTTTAAAATTCAGATCCAAAATTACTTGCACAAATACAAGTAATATTTTAACAAGTTTACTTAGATCAAGAAGTTATGATCAATTAGTAAAATTTAGAGAATAATAGAAATTTGTATAATTTTATTAATAAAATTATACAAATTTCTATGATTCTCTAAATTTTACTAATTGATCATAACTTCTTGATCTAAGTAAACTTGTTAAAGTAATATACAGGTTTTAGATGCACAAACAATTAATTGATTGCACATGTGTACATCTAAAAAAATTTTTACTCGCACATATATACTTGTAAAAAATTACTGAGTTGATAAATATAGTAAAATCTTTGATTTACAAATTATCATTATATTTATTAGTTATTGTTTAACTAAAAGAGATCTCATTAACTAAATTGGAGCGGAATAAGAAATTAAATATTAACAAATTAATACAAATGCAGTTGTTCTTCTATACAATTACCTCTTGTATAGTTACAAACTTTATATAATCATACCAAAATATGATACCATTTATTTGTATTAAAAACACCTCTATATAGCCATATTATATTATAATCACTATTTTTTTAGAATTTGTTGGATGATTTTAATAATAAATTATTTCTTTACTACCATATTTATATATGAAAATAGATAGTTTCTATATAGTAAAGTTATAATATTAATAATTAAATCAGTCTCTGCAATAAAAAATTGTTCAAAAAGATAAAATACACTTACTTTGGAATTTTCATACAAATCAGATAACTTCTTATTAGTATTGTTTTTTATTTACTTATCTATAAATATAGCTAAAAAAAATATGTAATTTTTTGTAGAAACATACAATAAACAACATATTAATGAAATATTAACTTATTTATATAATAATTTTATATACTAGATATATTTTATTCTCCTGGCAACTTTTTTATTTATAAAACCCAATTTGCTTCGTATTATTTTGTCTTTTTATTTACAACAATTAATAATTGTATATAAAAATTTTCTATAATAAATTTTAAAATCTTTATATGTAATTATTGATTATTTCTATTTATAAAAGTCAAAATAATATGATTTTTATGCAAAAAAAAGTTGTTTAGAAGAATAAAATATAAGTTGCTTAGTATTATTTTGTCTTTTTTTATTACAAAAATTAATAATTGTATATAAAAATTTTCTATAATAAATTTTAAAAAACTTTATATGCAATTATTGATTATTTCTATTTATAAAAGTTAAAATAATAATAAGAGATATAAAACATACAAGAACTCTTTCCGATGATCACTTGGACCAAATTTTCCAATAAAAGAAAACAAAAATTTTTCTTGTTAGAGAGTTGCCTATATATAAAGTATAGTAGGACAATACAGAAATACGGTTCTTACAAAGGTCAATTGGGCTGGAGGACTCCTTTGTATATTCGATATGCAAACCAGAAGCGTCCTTTTACAAGATAACTGGCAGGTGGTGCCCTTGTACGAGAACTTTTGGTAGGGATATAAGTTTCTCTCCATCGACGAAGTATCCTGTGGTAAAACAGTGGGGAATAACAAGAAAATGAGTTTTCTGGACTTATGCTCCTTCAAGTTTGATACAAGTGACTCCCTTTTCACTTTCGCTCCGCTCCCTGTTTTTTTCAAATTTTTTCGAAAAAGTGGGTGATTTAGCTTACCCCTGGTAAAAGATCGACATTGTTTACAGTTTCTATTTTCGGACGAACTCAGTAGAATGCAACCATGTGTTTGTTTTGGACAATACATCGCTACTCCACATGACAAGGATCTTACGTCTATAGTGAAAAGAGATATTCGAAAATGAAACGTCAGTCAGAAGGGTCTATTAATATTAAAGTGAAGCTTTACAATAGAAATATACAATTGTTGCAGTTGTTATATAGTTTTTGTTTATGCCTGACACGGGTTATAATAGTGTACTTATCATAGATTGTTTCTTTTTTCTGCCTTTTTCTTCAGTTTTTCTTTTTATTTTTTGCATTTATTTTGAATTTCGTTTAGTCTTTAGTATTACTCCTCTTTTTTATCTCCCCTTTCATTTTCTTGATATGTTTTATTTTTCTTAGTTAGTTGGAATTTGAATCCTTTTGCTCGAGAAGCTTGGAGAAGAAGGTTTAGAAAAAAAGTAGGCAATTATGATAAGTTAGGACGTAAACACTAAACAGTGATATATTAAGCGGTCATGCAGAAGACTTGATATGGAGTTAAAGTTTACTATAGCAGATCGAATATGGGTAATTTGGACTTTAGTCACAAAGAGCCGGGTTAGTCAGTATTTAAAATTTAGGTAGGCTTCGGCCCTAACTTGTATAAAACCTTAGTGTTAATTATATAAACCTAATAAAGTACTGGCATGATTGCCGAATTAAAAAAAAAAAACAAAGTCAAAATAATATGATTTTTATGCAAAAAAAAGTTGTTTAGAAGAATAAAATATATTAACTCTAAAATTTTATTTAAATCAATAGATATTTCATTAATATTGGTTTTTTTTTATATTTTTAAAAAAAAATTACAAATTTTATTAGCTATATTCATAGGTATATAAAATGAAAAATATTACTAATAAAAAGTTATTTGATTTGCTTAAAAAAATAATAAATGATATTTTTAAATTTTATATTAAAGATTTCAAAAAAAATAAATATGATTGTCTAATTATTTTTTGTGCATTAAAGTTTACATGTTTGTTGCACATTATCTTTTGTGTATAAAAATTTTAATTCTTGTGCACATAATTTTTTTGTGCATTATTTAAATTAATTTTAAATACACACATGTGCATTTACTTATTTAGGTTTTTATGCCAAAAAAAATGCTCTTGCACATGTGCATCTTGTGCAAGCCAATTTTAAACACTGTTTGTAAAACATGAAATCCATGCTTAGAGATAAATTCAAGCACGAATTTTGGTGATGCTATGCCGAATTTTTTACCCATCCTAGTGATAACACATTATTTCGAAACCATGTATGTTATTTTGGAACTTGCATGTGTGATAATTGAATTATTATACTAATTTAGGAGAAAAATACAACTGCTAAAACTTTCATATAAATTTATTCTGAGGGCTCATTATTTTGGGACATGCATGGGCATTATTTCAAGTCAAATTATGCAATTTTCAAACTAAGTGGAGGTTTCAAAAGAACGCCCATGTGTGTTATTACATGTATATGGTATTGTAAATAAATTCTGTTAGGTAAAACTGTTAAATGCAAAAAATAATTTATTGATCAGAATTATACTATTTTTCACTAACTTTTTATAATGGACATAATTAATCACATTTCTTGTACAATATTTATTTTAATGTATATGGATTTTATTTCGGTAAAAGATTTTATACTATTTAAAACTTATTTTCCAAAATATTTCAACCCATTAATTAAAACAATTGAAAACACTTTGAATAATATTGCTTGTTAAAACCATAATACCAGTATAATACTTCTCATAAGCACCTAAAATGTATCTTGCCTTTTTTTTATATAGTTATATATTTAGATAGATAACAAATTTTAGATAAAATATACAATAATATGTTAATTACATACTATATACTTTACTTATTTAATTTACGCTATTCTAATTTATTATACTTTATTGCTATATTGTAATTTTTGAATTATTTGATTTTATTTCAAAATCAATATTATTCTGTCGAAGACACAAATCTTTCAGTGTGGAGTTTTTGCTAAGCGATCTTTTAATGCTTTTCCACCTTTTGATCCAAGATTATTACTATTAAGACTTAAAATTTTCAATGTGAAGTTTTGCAAAGGGCATCTGCAAATGCTATTCCTCCTTCTGATCCAAGATTATTACTATCAAGCTTCAAATGAGTTAATGTTGTGTTCTTACAAAGTGTATCTGCCAATGCTTTTCCTCCTTCTGGTCTAAGGTCATTACTCTGAAGATACAAAGAAGTCAGTGCAGTATTCTTGCCAAGTACTTTTGCTAATACTTTTCCTCCTTCTGATCCAAAATTATTAAAAGCAAAATCCAAATTCGTCAATGTAGTGTTCTTGCAAAGTGCATCGGCTAATGCTTTTCCTCCATCTATCCAAGGTTATTGTCACTAATATCCAAAGAAGTAAGTGTAGCATTTTTGCAAAGTGCATTTACTAATGCTTTTCCTCCTTCTGATCCAAGATTATTACAATAAATATTTAAACTTTTCAATATAGAGTTTTTACAAAGTGCATCTGCAAATGCTTTTTCTCCTTCTAATCCAAGTTTATTATAATCAAGAGTCAAATGAGTCAACGTGGAGTTCTTGCAAAGTGCACCAGCTAATGCTTTTCCGCCTTCAAAACCAAGTTTATTGTCCCAAAGATGCAAAGAAGTCAGTGTGGTGTTCTTGCAAAGGGCATCAGCTAATGCTTTTCCTCCTTCTAATCCAAGATTATTATTATCAAGATTCAAAAAAGTCAGCATAGTGTTCTTGCAAAGCGCATCTGCTAATGCTTTTTCTTCTTTTGATCTGAGATTATTACCAACAATATTCAAAAAGTCATTGTTGTATTTTTACAAAGAAATTTTGCTAAAACTTTACCTCCTTCGATGCCAATCTGATTATAATCAAGATTTAAAGAATATTATACAGTTTTTTTATAAAGGGCTTTTAATAATTCTTTTGCTCCTTTTGATTCAAGTTGACTAGAACTAAGATTCAAAGAAGTCAAATTAGGATTTTTATAAAGGATCTTTATGCATTTATTACCTCAGATTTAAAATCGTTACTGATGTATTTTAAATTTATAGAAGTAACAGTAGTGTTCTCAGAGAGACTTTTATATATTATTTGATTGCAAATAAGCTCATTAAGGCATAAACATTTAAGTTTCTTACTAGTTCATAAAAACATCATAATTAAAGAACATTTAATAGAATTGTCAAGGCATTTTGTTTCATATCCTCCAAAATGAACACAATTTCTAATACCATCATATATATTCCCGTTAATAGATGTGATATAATTTGTATATTCAAATAATGGTTTTGGGTGACTTGTAAGGATAATTTTGAAAAAAATTAATAAAGCTTGCTCTTGAACATTTAACATTAAAAGGAAGATATCTATAAGTCTTATGTCTTTGAAAGAGAGCTCCACAATATTGGTATAATAATTCTATACATTGACGGTTTACAAAAGCACAAGAAAATAAATTTTTATAATCAGATTGAAAGTTATTAAATATAATGTAATAGTATTCATTTGGTAATATTATCATATTGAAAAATTGATCAATAAATTTTTTTTGTTATCGTTTTACTTTTGACATATAAACCAGAATAAATATTGTGAAACATTGCCAAAAAATCCAAATTTTAAAACAATTGTTTGCTGTTACTATATCTACTATATCTGTTATCGTATATATGTAACACTTCTAACATAACATATCTGCATATTAGGATGTTAATCATGAAAGTACCACCCATGACAAAATTTGCAAAATTTTGTAAATTTAATGAATTTCAAAAATTAATTTCGAAAATTAAACAAATAATTTAAATTTATAAATTTAGAAATATGTTTTATACGTAATAATATATATATAAAGAAGCCAAATTTACTATCAATAAAGAATAACACCACTAAGGCTCTATCATTTCGCTATACTAATTCTCTCAATAAGTACCATTTGTATAGAGAATTAGGAATCCAATCCCATAACCCAAACTAGAGCCTTGTGATGTAATCTAAAGCTCTAATCTACTCTCTCCAATTGCTTGAACAAATTTTATCCACTCCTCGATTGAGTTTTTCCACTGTTAGGTGTTTTAGATTTAATATAGTTAGTGTGAACTAACGTAAGCATGCAAGTAAATTATGATATATATAAATTGTTCAAGAAAATTTTTAATTTAATCACGAAGGTGGTTGCTTATAAAAATTTCGAAAGGACTGAATTTGTAATTTACTAATGTTCACGTTATTTGCTATTTTATGTCATGGCTAGAGTATTAAGAAAATTTATTGTAATTTTACATAACTTTGTGTAATTCTGTGGCTATACATACATTTAGAGAGAATTTCAGAATTTTAAATAGAAATTACATTTATAGAATATGCACTTAAGGTCTGACTATATATAATTTTCTGTGATTAATTGTTGGTAATTGAGGAATTACATGTAAATTATAGATTCAAATTATGTTCGTCGAACTTTTGAGGTGTCATATTTTATAATGTAAAAGAAGTTTACATTAATGCTACATACTATGTAACTGATAAGATTATAACTTTCATAATACAATTCTACCAGCACATTCTCTAAAATTCAAGTCAAGATTAGATTCATGCTCAAATGAATTCCTATTACAGTAGTAGAAATCCTTATATAATTATTTTGTACAAGTGTAATTGATCTGATATTATTTATGCTGGTCTAATAATACTATAGTTCTAGCCTGAAATTTAACAACTGTCCCTGTAAAAGATTCTATATAGGATTATTTTTAGAGTTCATTAGTACAATAAACAATTTTTTATTGAGGTATTCGATCAATTATGTCAAAACTTTATATATAAATAGTCATATCAGGTACATTTATTGGTATATGGTTCAAGTAGAGTTTTGGAACCTCTTTTATTTTTCATGTGCTAAAACCTGGTATTAATCAGTTAAATAAAAAAGTCATTGACAGCATTACTTATAATGAATACATATTCTAGGCATTATTGGAATTATTAATAGAAGATGATATAGAAGAATTTAAAAATGGTGTTTATTTATATCTTTCTACTTATGTTCACATATTAGTGTTAAGCGGATTTGCTTTAAAGGTAAAAGAGTTTCGTGAGAATATGTTGTATCAGATGATAGTAGAAGTATTATAAATGTATGCTGAATGGTATAGTAACGGGAGTCACCGGTAATAATATTAATAGTGATATTATTAGATTATAAGTTCATTTAAACCAATAAAAAACATTAATATTGTTACTGCTACTTTAACCAAATAGTTTGGGACTTTGTTAATTTTTGTAAATATTTAATGATGCTTTATATCGAATTAAAGTTTGCGTCAAGTCATAACAAACTATAATGCACTAATCCTTAGTTTTACTTTATTACAGGCTTTAACTCTAATTCTAATGAAACTCAACATTTAAATTTTGATTTGGTGCAAATATTAATTCAAGTACTATATAAATATTTGAAATCAAGAACAAAATAAATTGAAATAAATATTAGTTATAAGCGTTAGGATATCCGACTTGCATTCGACACAAGATACTTACACAAATACATATGTGTCACAAAACAATAATAGATAGGCATTTATGTCCTCCAGATAATAAATGCACAATTGTACTATAATATAAATACATAACGTAAGCAACTAATAATTAATAACACATAATTGATATATCCTTTCAACTTTATAATGATAGCATTCTGAATGAATGTCTTTATGAAATACACAACTACCTTAGATTTTATTTATATTTTTAGTTTCAAGTCTTCTTGGATCATCAATGGTGTAGAAACGTATAGAGCAATTTATGATTACATTGTAAAATAAAAATATATGAATATACCTTTTATCATTAAAAGCATCATTGATCCATTAAATAGATCACTTTAAAACTATTATTTGGCTTTATATTTTATATAAGTCAACTAAATCATATGATTTTGAAGAAAGAATTATGAATTGGTAATGAATATTATGACGAATATTTCGAATTGACAATGTGGTTAAAAAAAGATTCTTTAATTGCAATATTATTCTATACAAGTGAAAAATTAAGTATATATATACTATAAAATTAATAATAACAAAGCAATACTTCATAAGATCTCTAAATAAATTTAGCTTTGAAGAGATAAAAGCACTGGCCAATATTCATTGTAAAATATTCTCCTAATCTCAATTGCAATTTTGATAAATATTATCAGAGGTTCTTTATGAGAATAAAACTTTATCTTCGTTGATATTTCCTTAAATAAAATTTGCAAAAGAACTTAGAACTTTACAAATTAACATCTTAACTTCTATAGATTTTAGAGGTAGTTTGAACTTGGTAATATTTTTGTAATCATCACATCACATGGTTAAACATTCAGGCGAAGTTTGAAGCTTGGTAATATCTTGTGATCATCATGTCACATGGTTACACTCAGCCGAAATTGTTTAGGTGGCAGTATAGATAGTTAGTTTACGTTAGGTTGATTTTTTTTAGTGTTGGTAAACAATGATTTCATATGATATGATGATTGCTGGGTTCCTTGCTACAAGATCCTGAAAAGATATTGGCAAAAGTACTTTTAAAAACAAGCACTATTCTTATTTGTTTCTTTATGATAGTCAAATTGATTCTAAGGGAGAAAACAGTTATAAAAAAAATATTTTGCAGTAATGCTGCTTTAACTATATTAGGTAATCATAAATTTCATTACTTAATTTGGTTAATAGATTTTACAAGCATTTGGGTTCGAAACTGATTTTATCTGATATCAATTCTCGAACCATCTAATAACTTAACTCAAAAGTTGTCCATATTGAAGCTAGAGAGGTAAATAAGATTTTGTGTGGATTATATATTAAGCAAAGATCATAGCAATATGTAATATATAAATATAAAAGTAGATTAAATGTTACAGATACTCCTGTTATTTTCTTCAATATATATCAGAATGAATTATTGCGCAATATTATTTTAAAAATGTAATGAAAATATTTAAACCTTAATAAAATTAACTTTGTATTGGATTGTAAAATTTTGAAAAAACGATAATAATTACAGTAAAAATTTGATGTAAGAATAAATATATTAACTTTATATTAAATTATATAATTTTAAAATTAGCTTTAAATTTTAATCAAAAAATTTTGTAAAATAAACGAATCAATTAGATTATAAAATCTCATAAAAAATGAACAATCAAATTAGTTTGTTAAATGCACTCATATGTAAATTTCATTAATATAATAAAGAACATTTTCGTCCCAGATGTAGGCAGATTACATCTTATATTAGAATCTCAAATTATCATTTTATTAAAAACAAAATGAATCTTTGATAAACAATATAATCCTTTACTCCCATAATTATCGTAAAATCAAATTTGAGTTTTATTATGAAATTGAAAATGAAATATAAATTTGAAAAAATCAAAATTTTTGTGTGTTCAATAACTAAATAAATTGGTAAATTTGTAATCAAATATATTTACTTTTTTTTTACTTTTGATATATTGGTAAAATTCATATTTAGAATATCCGGATAACCGCATTCTTACCATCGGGTGATTCTGATTAGAAGTTAAACCTTATTTTAGACATTTAATTAATATGACCGCTTTTGTGCTAAACACATTTTTTTTTGGTTTGTTTTGCATCAATATCATATTATTCAATAATTTTCTACTTTCAGATAGTACGTATGTACGTATGTACGAATATTATAACAGATAAGATGGAAAAACTTTAAAACTGTATTAATGCATATATTATATATATTATTGTGAGTGTTATGAGGTACGTACGAATGCACGCCTTCGTTCATACGTATATTTATAGATTCATAAAGGGCCGATTTTTATTGGTCGTGCGTAAATGTTACAAGGTTTGTTGGGCAACGTCCATATTTTTCTGATAGTAATGCCAGAAAATCTGGATAAAATATTTATCCGTTTATTACACATGCTGGAAATTGATATACTGTCCACTCTACGTACATAATGAAGCATTGATACGAAATATTCCGAGAGGAAAATGAAATCGGACAAAATTTAGAGTAAATGTTCTGAAAAGTTTATTCCATATTACCTAATTCAATATGAAACATATGTGAGAATTACTTACAATAAAGAGCCTAAAATCATAACAATAAAATTGATTAAATGAAATGATTTTTTAGACTCAGATTGAATAAAATTAAAATAATATAAGAACAAAAAAACCCTATAGCAGCCAGAGTAATACGAGTAATACGAATAGATATATGGTTGATGAGGTCATAATTGCGTATAAAATTTAAATATATCGTGTATAGCAGTACTGTATATGCAAATTTATGAAAATGTGACATTAAAGAAAACTAGACTTCTGGCTTTAAACTTGTACTATCGGGAATATCGGGTCTAATTTTTATAAAATTTAATAGCTGATAGATTGATAGTTTAAGCCTCAAAGTCTAATATGGTCGTTAAATAGTAAATGCAATGACCGTAATTAAAATCAGTTTTAATATGTTTATAAATAAAATGTTGATACTTTTGAATTATATTAGTTCTGACGACGAGCCTATATTATAGAATAATAGCTTTTTTGATAAAGAAAATATTTTCGAAGAAATAATTCTTCTAGTAGAACTGATCAAGGGAAAAATTTTCTTGAAAAATAATAATTCCTTTAATGAAATCCTTTGAAAACTTTGACATCGATGATACATTTGAAGATAGGTTTCTGTGGTTTTTTTCACGAGAAGTCTCTAGAATTTCACTTGAAGTTAGAAAAATTCGGAAAACATCATACAAATATTTGACCGTTAAAGAAATAATTTATTCATTAACTTAGATCGAAAATCCGCTAACAAATGAAAAAGAAATTACTATAATTTATCATATCGACGGATGGGAAAACATAGATTCAACATTTTCAGATGAAATATCTATTATAAAATATCATATAAACGTAAAGTAAATTGTAATTTAATTATATTCTATTTTTTCTATTCCAATCTATTATCAATATTTTAAACTATTAGTGAAAAGTTTAAATAAATCCATCAAAAAAAAAAAAAAAACCAAAGAATCATCTTTTTGAAAATTCAAGTTAAAGTTAACATACAATAACTAATAAACTTGAATATAAAGAATGGTTGTTAACATTATAAGAACATGAACTAGTCCTAAGAGAACGTGAAACTAGCGAATCTTGAAAAAGAGCAAAAACTGGAATCGCCAAACTTAACAAATAGTAATTAACAACCCGAATTTTTTATTTTACAATCTATAAATAAAGAATTAAAAAGTACATATAATCATTAAATATAAACTTACTTGTAAACATCTTAATTTTCATTAGAGTACCGGTAATATAATAGATTTGTAAAACTTGGATTTTTGTTAGAGTAATATTTATGTTTGTTTAAAATTGATTTTTAAAGCAATACAATATTGTAAAAATCTAGATTTTTTTGGTTACTGACCATATTTATTTATTTTATTATAATAATAAATAAGCTGTTGTCGAATTTTCATATTAATTTAATACACGACTATACTATTTTATATATACTACATAGGGCCACACAAAGTTAACTTTTCGTTTTGCATAAAACTGATGCGACGTTTTGCGGCGTCGTCATAATTCTTAGGGCTAAATTTAAAAAAATTATCTAAATTTTATAAATTGTCATTAATTATAAATTATATTTATAATAAGTTTATAAAAAAAAAAGTAATAACTCTGTTCCTACATTATATAATTTAATTTAAAAACAATTTGATATTAAGTTGAAGCACCTAGGACAACGCCTGGATCTAGTTTATTTAATAAGGCAATATTGTTGTAATGCTCAATATGGTAAAATTACAGGATACATGCGATGTGAAAATTATAAGATATAGTACTCAAAGAAATTTGTATTTAGAATTAAACCAAATGATAAAGATTTTCCGTTTATAAATAATTGAAAACATTTTATTGGAGTCTGCGAAATCAACAAACATGCTGACATATGCATTTAAATACTGCAGTATATCGAACATCCCAACATTTTATTAAGCGTACTCAAAAAAATTGGTTTACCCTATAAAAATAAAATTGTATTAAAGTTAGAATAATCATATCTAATACAGCAGTAAAATTTTACGAGGAACTTTTTAATTAGACCGCAGAAAATTTTTGTAAAAAAGGTGGTTTCTTTTCAATTTTCACATTACACCTAATCTTGAAATTCAATTGGGTCGAACTCGGAAAGGAATAATTTTTTTTAACTGTAATGGGGAATTAGAAAGAAGTATAGAAATAAAGAATGTGATAAGCAATATGTATCTAAAAATAAAGAACGCAATAATTGTTTAAAAGTTAAAATACGTTATTGCTTAAAAATAAAGAACGTAATAAGTGTTAAATATTCATGCAAATTATTCAGTTTGCGTCCCATACAATATACTTACAAATACTGAAAACGTATATAGATGCATGCAAATGTTCTAAAGATAGGTATTTAATATTCGCCACTTATTTCGGATAGTAACGTTATCTTCTGTAAAACACATTAATCTAAAAATTAATTAATTACGTTTTCTTTAATTTTTAAAATGATAGCATTACCAAATTAATCTAATTGAAATACTCAATAATTTTAAATACCATTATTATAGGGAATTATTTTCATGCCTTTTCGAGAACCACAAATGGTGTAGAAATATGGCCGCAATGTTTTATGGAGTGAACCATTAACTCATTGTAAAAGATAGGAAGCTTATGAGAATATACTTCTAACATTAAATGCAGGAGAAAAAGCATAATTGATCCCATTAAATACATCAATTCCCAATGAGCAAAAATTATTATTTGAATATACACACCAATAAATTGCTTCGGTTCAGAGACACCAATATGAATTGCACTTGGAGAAACAGAATCTGAAGAGATATATTGGAGCAATAAAAAATTGATTCAATATATGGATAATACAAGTAAATTATTATTTATTATTATTTTAGTATTAATATAATTGTTTAATTTAATTATATCCTTACACCGGCACCACAAACATTATGTTGAACCAATCAAGAGATGTTATAATTTATACATCTATCAGACATTATTTTGATTATATATTTATGTCTCAACTTGTTGTCTAGGCGTTAAATTACCTGCAAATTTTCACTAGTGATTTATAGAATAAAGCTATGTTTTTATATTTTCTCTATTAATCTATGTGTCTTCTGAGCATTCGTCTCATATAATACAAATTCATTAATTATGACGAAAAGAATAGTCTAACATATAAATCATAATTACGAAAATCATAGTTACTTTGAATAGATCTTAAAAATAATTTTCAATTGAAAAAACAATCAGAAAAATAAGTGAAATATTTATGTGATAACTTTAAAATTTTGCTCTTTTTTAAGAATAAAGTAAAGAAAGTTAAATTCGATTAATTATTTTAAACTTATTGATAAAAATTTGATCATAATAACATGATCAATGTAACTGACATAGTTTCAATTTAATAAGCTAATCTACTATGTCTAATTATTAGTGCAAGTTCTAGTTTGTGTCCATATGAATTTGTGTAGGGTTCAATCCGTATCGGTATGCAAATTATTATAGATTGTATTACTCAATTACTTAAAAAATTTATATATTGAATTTTAAATTTTTTTAAAAGAAAAATGTCAAATTGACAAAAGAGAAATTTTCATTTTTCAAATTTCAACATGGACCAATTGTCATCGTCAGGAATTAATAAGCTTGCTAATGATTATCAAAAGGGTATTGGCATAAAGAAGGATGAACGTAAACATTTGAATTATATCTTAAAGATGACGAGATGGGGAACGCTGCTGGAACGTTTAATGTTGGAAATTGTTATTATTATGGAATCGGAGTTGAAAGGGATTTACGTAAGGCATTTGTTTATTACCAAAAATCAACAGAGATTGGAGACGCTGCTGGAACGTGTGATGTTGGATACTGAACAATTATGGAATTGTAGTTGAAACGAATAAGCGTAAAGCACAAATGATTATCAAAAAGCAGCAAAAATGGGAGATATACATGCACTCGGTGCATGTTATGAAGGAGGAATTTGAGTAGAAGTGGACGAGAAGAAAAAGCATTCGAATATTCTCTAAATTATGCGGAGATGGGAGATTTTAGAGGAATAAGAGTAATTGGATGTTATTATCAAATTGGATTCGAAGTTGAAAAGAATGAACATAAGGCATTCGAAAATTACCAAAATCTGCTGATTTGGATGATGTTATTGGAACAAAAGATGTCGGTTATTCCTATTATTATGGAATTGGAGTTGAAAGAGATAAAAATAAAGCATTCGAATATTATAAAAAATCTGTTGATATGAATTTCATTTGGGATGTGATGTATAATGTAGGATTTTGTTATCGTTATGGATGGAGAGTTATAAAAGATGAACTTGAAGCGTTCGAGTATTATAAAAAATCAGCAGAGATGGGACTCGCTGATGGAATGTACATGATTGGCGAGTTTTATCAAAATAGGCTTGATGTTAAAATGGAATGAAGATATTGCTTTTGAATAGTATTTAAAATCTACTATTACTGAACAAAATTCCGATAGCAAAAAAAAAAAGAATATTTTCGTTGGGTACCATTTGAAAATTTGAAAATGTTGAAGAAATAGGTAAAGGAGGCTTTTCTACAGTTTTCAAAACAAAATATTTAAATAATTATAGATCATATGAGAAGTGGCAATTAAGCTTGCAAAAGATTCAAACAAAAACAGATAACTATTTACTGTATAAAAGAGATTATGTTAATATATTTGAATTTTATTTTTATTTTTAGAAAATTATATTTGGTCAAATAAATTAATTTATTTTGTTTTTTAGTTAAAAGCTTGCCATAGTTTAAAACAATATTTAGGAGTATCAAGAGATGAAAAAACAAATGACTACATTTTAGTGCTTAGTTATGCAACATACTGTTCATTGAGCAAAAACCTAACTAATTTGAATGGAAACTCAAATTAAAGATAGTCTTTGATATTATATCCAATCTTAATCGTATTCATTTTAATGGTAATTTACATCGAGATATTAATCTTGGAAATATTCTGTTGAAATAAGGTTATGAAGCATATATTACCGATCTAGGTTTATCAAAACCACTCCATGAAAAGGAACAAGATAACATATTCATGGAGTTTTGCCTTATATTGCACCAGAGCTCTTTCAACAAAACTCATATACTCAAGCTTCAGATATTTAATCAATCGGAATAATCATGGTAGAAATAACAACTGGTCAAAGACCTTTTAATAATTATAAATTTGAATTCGATGTTGAAATAATGATTTGCAATGGCTACAGTCAAAATTTGGACCAGGAATTCCTGATTGTTATATTGAATTGGCAAACCAATGTATAAATTCGAATCCAGAAAAACGTCCAACATCTGAAGAAATAATAATTAAACTTAATGAAAGGTTAATTATTATCGAAAGTGTAGTCGAAAATTAAATTATGTGGAAAAAATTTTTGGAAGTAAAGTCAAAAATAAAATTAAAAGTCAATTTTTAGAAAGTGATAATATTTATAAAAAATCACCAGCAATTAAAGAAAATATAAAAAACGTATATTAAAGTAAAGCTTATAATATAATAGAAATCAACAAAAAAGTTAGTAAAACAGCGAGTATTATAGAAGTACCGGATGATATTTAACAATCAATTAATATTACTATGTATATATTAAGAAATTAAGATTCATTATTTGTATTTTTATAAATTTGTTAAATTATGCTTTAATTGTGAGATTATTAAGCGTTGTACTTAAGTATTAATAAAATTAATGGATTACTTAATAGTAACCAATATATACTGTATATGAAAAAATGAATTATTATACTAGCCAAGTTTGTTTATACGATCAAAATAATGCTTTTATTATCTATGCAAATTTATATGTTCGATAAATATATGTTGCATATTTCAAAAAAAATTTATAAAATTCAATCACGATTTACCTCTCTAATAATATGTGAAATATAAAATATGCAGGAATATAATTTATTTATTAAAAAAACTTTTTGAATGTAACAATTATATGATTCGGCTTATTAAATTTAATTACTTTTTACTTAAATTTTGTTACTAAAATAAATAAACGGTTAAATTTACAAATTCCTATGTAATATTAGAATTATTGCATATATTGGTAGATTTAAATCATTTTATTCTCCGTCTGGTGTGTTTCTTGATCTTCTTGTATTTATATCATTCAAAAGGTGTTATAGCATGGCTCCATAAGCTGCTTGTCTGTATGTTTCAATGAGATCATATTATTTTTTGAATTACTCATTGTAATAAAGTTTGTTTGCTATATAAATGATACTTTTCCATTTTTTGTTTAGATTGATGATATTTTCAATGATGTATTTTACGAGAAACCCCTGTTTTTGTAATTTTTTACATATTATTAAAATTTTTTATTAGTTTAATTCGATCTAACTTGCTAACTATATTTAAGTTTATAATGTAATCTACCATCCATAAAATTACCTGACATCGCAATTATCATAAGATCGATTTGTTGCTTCGTTTACAAGCTCTCAAATTAATAATATGCACAAATCACAATCTTACTATTGATATTTTTTTTTAAAATAAAAATACAATTTTAATAATTAATATTAGTCATAATACTTTTTGTCACTATCCGATTACGAGAAATTTCATTTAGTTTATTTTGGGTGATGCTTGATAGCGCTCTTACGTTCATAAATACAGTAATTAGTTTTAAGTTCATAAATAATTATATTTAAATTCATAAATAATTATATAACTCTATTTTCATACCTTATTAGCTTTTAAGTTCATAAATTTATTTTATTGTTGATTAACAACAGATACGGCATTAAAAAGATGCCTTGAAATAATTTGTTCTCTAAATAAAATTTAATATTCATAAATTATATCTATAATTGTGGATGAATTATCATCAATGGCAAATATTATCTTTTAATATATTTAAATTTGTTTTAATAATCTATCTCGCTCTCTTTACAAAATTCAATAGCATTCGAATAATTATTCTGGACTTCTTTCTAAAATATTCTTTCCGAATTCCACATTTTTATCAACATCTGTAATCAAATATTCCATATTAAAGTGCACTTCAGGTACTTCACTTCGTTTGCAACTTCTTTAAATAATTGAACAGCATGCCTCTCTCTTTGTTCTTCAGTATAGGGATCATTTATTAGCTTTTTAACGATTCATAATTTTTGTTGCTTGATGTTGTGTATCTTTTTTTACTTTTATGGCTTCTTGTTCGTTCCGGTGCTTTTTTTTTTTTAATATACCAGGAACGTAGTACGAAGTACGAAGTCAGGCAATTTCGGTGTGGATCTTGGACTCCCTATTAAAACCAATTATTGGATGTGCAATAACATCACGTGTATAATCGATTTGTAACAAATCAGTATCGTACTGAAATTTTGTTAAGCTCGTCAATAAAGTGACGGAACGGTCATTATTGCGAGATCAGCTAACTTTATTGCAGATCACATGTGATTTTTGTCTTTTATGGTTGGGGTTGGTCTTTCGTTTTTGTTGGGATGACATATAATTTTAGCGAATTTAGATTTCTATGAATTACAATTGTCATTATTTTTTACAGCAAATGTTGTTTACAGTAAATCATAGTATTGCAGAATTCGCAAATGTAATTCCAACGCAATATGTGTATCATTAAAGCAAGTTTATAGCAAAATTTCAAAAATCATGATAGAATTTACAACTATAATTCCAAACAACTTTAACCGCATACAGTGTATCATCATAGTTGTTAGTAATTTTTATGACAAAGTTTTTACAATAAGTTATGATAGAAAAATTTTAATACATACAGCACTCCACCGCAATAGTACTATAACTAACTTAATCTCATATTGTGTCATCGTGATAGCTAATAAACTTAATATAATTTTTACTGTAAACTATTCCAATACGATCTAACTCATAGCTAAGACTGTAATGTTATTGTTGGGTAAATGATGATATTATAAGAATTAAATAAAATAATAAAGAATTTTTAAATAAATGGTCCTAAAATTCATTTAAGAATGTCCGAAGTTTGTTACTTTCGATAATTTAAGCTTGAGTAAATTAATTATTTAGCAAACATGAGAAATAATTTTTAATATACATGATACGTCTACCGAATAAGTAAAAAAATACTTAGACTATATACACTAAATTCTATCTTAATATTTTGATACACAAAAATTATATAATTAATTAAATGTTAGGAATTCATTATAATACATTAAATAAAGAAAAAAATGAAACAATGGAACAACAATGAAATAGTAATAAAAGAATACAAACGAATATATACTAAACTAAAATTTAACACAATGAGAATCCGATTCTTATTGTAACTATATAATCAAGACATCGTAGTCTGAGGCACAGTCTCTATCTGGGAGAAAACTTGGGCTTTAAATACTTTCTGAGTAATTAAGAACTATGTTCTTTCACAACTGATAACCTCTTGTGCCAACAGCGCTGCTTCCCAGAATTGAGCGAACAATAAAAGCCTCCTACATCCTATCTTCTTACTTTCCTTTGCGAACCAACAATTTTTGGTTAGCCAACGATCCCTTGACAACAATAACCGGTTTCTTCATCCATTGTATGCAAACAACTCCCGTGGGCAAATTATTATCTTCAAGCCTCCAACCAACCTTGTTATTTCATATAGCTTGGATCGATGAACCTTACGGTGGCATTTAAGTCACTGGTTAAAATTTTAGCCGTGACATTATCTAATTCAAAAATTATTTCGGCCTGAAAAGAATTTCAGCCATGTGACTGATTAGGACTCTGTCGCAGCTTATGTTGATTCGAAATCCACAAATATTCGAACTTAACGTACCGCAGTTATACAAGAAATGTATAAAACATGATCCAATGTTAATAAATGGCATAAAAAAAAAACATGCTGTAAAATTTATATTCAAAAAATTATACTTTCGGCATATTTATTATACATGATTGTTATACACATTTGATAAACTATATTTATTGGTTTCTAGATATTCGATTTAAAGGGTTAAATAGAAACCACATTTCATTTAATCCAATTTCATTATGATCCGCGACAAAAATTAACAATCATAGAATGGTATTTAAGCATATTTCTATTCCTACTTTTGATTTTTTTATCTAAATCAATCAACCCTTTTTTCTACATTAATCAAAATTTCAGGTGCTGGTTTTTTACTAAAATGAAATATTAGAATAATTAATCAAAACTAAGTCAACAAACTATATGCTTTTATCATATTGAAGCTTTTTTTGATATCATTACTAATTACTTATATACCTTACACCGGCACCACAAACATCATGTAGAGCCAATCAAGAGAAGGTGTATTTTATAATTAAATTTATCGGATATTATTAAATATATATGAAATAGATATTTTGGATATTTAAAAAGTATGAACTTATCTAAGCGATAAATTAACTGGAATTTTCACTAGTAATCTATATAAACGTTAAATTGCCTGGAATTTTCACTAGTAATTTATATAAAGTCAAAGAAAAAGCTTGTTTTTATTTTTATTATCTATTAAGATATGTGGGCTCTGAGCATTCCTCTTATAGAATACTTGAAATTTATTAATTAGAACGAAAAGAATTAACGCTTATAAATGATTGTTAGCGCTTGGTGTTACTCTAAATTACTTTTTCTGGTAAATTTTAGTTTATTTTTGGTAATTGATTTTCATTTACTTAACTTTTTTGGAAATTTTGGGTTTCACAAATTTAAACCGATTGTAGTCTATACTCTATTCTCTGCGCTTGCGCTTGCGAATGAGATTGCGCTTGCGTAAGAGCAGTGCATGCGAAGCGCTGCGCAAGCTCAAGCGCTCTCAAAATTTTTCGCTTATCGAACATTGGTTGTATATATAAAATAAATTGCGATTAAAAAGGAGGTCCGATTTTTCTAAATGCACGAATAAAATAATGCATATCTTAATTACTAAATAGAAGACAATTACCTAACCTTAATTGGTAAAAAAATATGAGATAGTTGCATAAATAACGATTATAAGGAAATCCGTTATCATTAAAATGCATAAATAAATTAACAAAAATATTGCATATAATTAACAAATAAAAACAACCACCTAACCTTTATTAGACAAAAATTAATATTAATTTTATAATTTAGTTTAAAAAGCTCAATAATCGATAAAAATACTATTCATTAATATGTATTTACTATTTTTTTTTTTCACTTATTGATATTTTAAAACATGCACGCCTCATGAACATTAACACTATGAAATTACCGAAAGTAGAGTTCCAATCCATAAACATCCAGTGTTGTAAACTTTTTTAATTGTTATTTTTCTTTTGTGTAATTCTGCCCCGAACATAGGATATTTTGCCCTGAACAAAGTGTTTCTTTTTATAAGATAGGTAGTAGTTTCGGACCCCAAAACTAAGTTCTGGGCCACGAACAATGATTTGGAACCATAGATCCTGGTCTGGGACCAAAATAGTTCGAAGCTTAAGATAGTGGTCTTGAATTTTTTATATTCAAAATGTATAAATACAATGCTTGAGTAAATAAAAAGGGCATAATTCATTTTACTCAAACAAAACAATTTCGTAATTCTCACCAATAATCAATAACCCAATCTAACCTTAAAACCTGATTTATCCCAATTTAGCATAAACCCATACCATCCTACTTTGCATCTGGAATTTCGGCCGATTCTGAATCAGCCACCTAGCCCAAATTCAGATTAAGATAATTAACCTTAAGCATACTATTACTCATTGTTATTCGATATGTAAAACAATGCCATCTAACCAGATATCCGAATTAAAAAAAACAGATATCCAGTGTTAGGTTCAATTTTTTTTGTTTCATTTTTTTTTTTGAATTTCTTATTTTGATATAGTTTGTGACGCAGTTAGGTGATTAAAGCTTCAATCGAGAGGTTGAAGTTTCAAGTGAGTGATTAAAACTCCAATCGAATGATTAAAGCTCCAATCACGAATTGAAGCTCCAAGTGGGTGATTAAACTCTAATCGAGAGATTAAGCTCCAATAGAGATTGAAACTGTTTAACCGTTTAAAAATTGCTCTATAGTTCCGGGCAAAATTATGTTTTAATGCCGGCCAAATTAAACGGTTAACAGTTAAACAATTAAACGATTAGAAAAATTTTAGGTGGTTCCGATCCCTAAGCTCCAAGCGAGGGATTAAAAAACCCACAGGAATTAAAGATAGATAAGGATGTAGCTTCAGTCTGTGAAGGAAAGAAAGATTATTAAAACGATTGTTAATAATTGTGGATAGTATTTAGTATTATTGAATAATCTGACATATAAATTTTTCTAATAAAGGGAAACCTATAACCTGTAATTATGTGTGTAAGTTTTTTGATTTAAACCATTTAACCTTAACCACTATTTGTTCACGATCGAAGCTAAACTCCTATAAGCTCTCCCATTGGTTGTAACACCAGATATAGCTTATCGGATAAATGGATGAAGGAATTGAAACTCTACACTTAACAAGTTACTTAAAGACCAGAAAAACAAAACTGAAAAAACCAAATATAAAGAACCTATTCATACCCATAATCGTGATTCTTTTATTAACACTTAACATTACATCACGAATTTCAAAATTAATCAGAACCCAATCACTTAATATTAAACCAAAATTCTAGCAAAAACTATTGGAAGATCAAATTTCATTATTACACTAAAACGAAAAAGAATTACAACACAATAAAATAGGAATCAAAAATTAAATTAACTATTCGCATTTTAGAATGACAACAATATAAAAAAAATATGGATAACTAAACTCCCAGCGCATGGGCAGGCGCATGACTTGTTATTAAACATATAAATGGGAAATTCATTAGAATTTTAACGAAAAATCATAAATATTTTGAACAGTTCTTACAAGCATTACAACATATATGTAATAACTTTAAAATTTTGCACTTTTCTTTATAAATAAGTAAAGCAAAATTATCTTCGATTAATTACTTTAAATTCGATAAATTTAAAATGATCGACATAGTTTCGATTAATTTGTCTGTGTGAAACCAATTGTGACACCCTAATCACTATGTATAATTATTTTAATGCAAGTTCTAGTTTTGTGCGAATTGTTATAGATTGTACTACTCTATTACTTAAAAAAAAATTTATAGTTTGAACTTTAATTTTTTTTAGAGAAAAATATAAAATTGACAAACGGATAATTTTTAATACTTAAACCTTCAACATGGACCAATTAATACCATCAGGAATTAATAAGCTTGCTGATAAATTTCTAAAGGGTATTGACATAGAGAAGGATGAACGTAAGAAGTTTGAATTATATCTTAAAGATGACGAGATGGGGAACGCTGCTGGAACGTGTAATGTTGGAAATTGCTATTACTATGGAATCGGAGTTGAAAGAGATTTACGTAAGGCATTTAATTATTACCAAAAATCCGCAGAGATGGGAGACGCTGCTGGAACGTGCAATGTTGGATACTGTTATAATCTTGGAATTGGAGTTGAAACGAATCGGCGTAAATCAAGCATGTATTATCAAAAAGCAGCAGAAATGGGAGATGTATATGCTCTCGGTAAATGTTATTATAGAGGAATTGGAGTAGAAGAGGACAAGAAGAAAGCATTCGAATATTATCTAAAATCTGCGGAGATGGAAGATGTTAAAGGAATAAGAGAAGTTGGATTTTGCTATCATTATGAAATCGGGGTTGAAAGGAATGGACCTAAGGCGTTCGAATATTATCAAAAATCTGCTGATATGGGTGATGTTATTGGGACATTAAATGTCGGAAATTGCTATGAATATGGAATTGGAGTTAAAGAAAATAAATATAAAGCATTCGAATATTATAAAAAATCTGCGGATATGGGGCGTGCTTCGGGGGTGTATAATGTAGGAGCATGTTACCATAATGGATATGGAGTCATAGAGGATGAATGTAAAGCATTCGAGTATTATAAAAATCAGCAGAGATGGGATACGCTGATGGAATGCACAAAGTTGGTGAATTTTATCAAACTGGAATTGTTGTTGAAAAAAATATAGATATAGCTTCTGAATAGTATTTAAAATCAGCTATTACTGAACAAAGTACTGCTAGCAGAAAACAAGAATATTTTCATTGGATACCATTTGAAAATTTTGAAAATGTTGAAGAAATTGGCAAAGGAGGCTTTTCCACCGTTTTCAAAACAAAATATTTAAAAGACTATGGATCATTTGAAGAAGTGGTAATTAAGCTCGTAAAAGATTCAAATAAAAATAAAGAACCATTTATAAAAGAGGTATTATATTAATATTTTTGAATATTGTTTTTATTTAAAAATTTTATTTTTTAAATATATTATTTATTTTGTTTTTTAGTCAAAAGCTTGCCATAGTTTAAATCAATATTTAGGTATCTCAAAAGATGAAAAAACAAAAGATTACATTTTAGTGCTTAGTTATGCAAAATACGGATCATGAGCAAAAACCTTGCTGATATCTTTAAATTTGAATGGAAACTCAAATTAAAGATACTCCGTGATATTATATCCAATCTTGATCGTATTCATTCTAAAAAATATTTACATCGAGATATTCATCCTGGAAATATTCTGTTAAAAGAAGATTATGAAGCATATATTACCGACTAGGTTTATCAAAACCGCTTGATGAAAAGGAACACGAAGAACATATTCATGGAGTTTTACCTTATATTGCACCGGAGCTCTTTCAAAAACAACCATATACTCAAGCTTCAGATATTTATCCATTCGGAATAATCATGGTAGAAATAACAACTGGTAAAGACCTTTTAATGATTATAAATTTGATAACGATCTCGAAATAATGATTTGTAATGGAATACGGCCAAAATTAGGACCAGGAATTCCTGATTGTTATATTGAATTAGCAAACCAATGCATGGATTCGGATCCAGAAAAACGTCCAAAATCCAGTGAAATGATTATTAAACTGAATGAATGGTTAAATATAATTGAAAGTGAAATCGAAAACAAAATTAAAAGTCAATTTTTAGAAAGTGATGAGATTAATAAAAAATTGCCAACAATTCAAGAAAATATAAAAAACGTATATACAAGTAAAGCTTATAATATAAAAGAAATTAACAAAAGCTTATTAAAACTGAAAATTAGTAAACCTGTGGATACTGTTGAAGTTCCATATAATTGACAATTCAATTATATTATTTGTATATATTTGTAAAACGGCACGCAATTTCATAAGGCTGGAGCTTATTTATTAAACGCTTAAATTTTGAAGTAAATTTATAATAATAAATAATAAAAATGTATTAATTTTAAACATTATATTATTATATAAATTTCCATATAAAACAAAATCTATTTTAATCGTTCAGAAAATTCTGAAATTATCCAATTAATTGTTCGGAAAAATGGGACCATTTTAAAGGATGCTTATTGGATGTGTATGTTTTTATAAGGTTTTATACATTTTTTATACGATAGTTTTTAATCTTCTGTACAAACATAACCCTTTTCAAAAATCGACACTATTCCCAACAATTCCGAAAATTTTAGAACAAACGTTTTTTCTATGGTTTATTTTACCATAATACTTATGTGAGCAAGCATTAATTTAAAATTCTAAATTATAAAGATAATAATCTTTGATCTTTGGCTAATCTCTGTTGAAGTAGAGTATAATCGTCAAATATAGAGCTATTCGCCGAAAAGCTTTGCAATATATTCTGCTCGATTTCAATATTGGAATATAAGGATTATTATTTTTGAGATATCTTAACCAGATTAAATTATTTGACCATTTTGCTTTAAAATCTTGAAATGAAGTAATATCTTGTCCAAGCTTACAAATAACTAAAGTATCAATCGTGGAAGGTTTCGAGGTAGTTTTGTAGTAAACACTTGGATACCTTGGAAAAGTTAATTGCATTTTCTCGATATCCAAATTTCCTGCCTTGAAGCTTGTGAACGGTAAATAAGGAATAGCTTGTGCAATAAGCATTTCTTCAACTTGGCTGAGTTGAGGAAGATTACTAAGAATTTCTCCTATTATACGCTAACAATTTTAAACTTTAGATTTTATCATTTTATAGCCAGCATGCTTTGTATCTGAGTTTTATAATTTTTAAAATATCAGACTTATAAAACTCTTTAAGTTTTTAAACTAAAATTCCTTATTTTATTATATTATAATTATTAAATGATAGCACTCAAATAAACTACTTTTGCCTTTTAATATTAGTGGAAAAAAATTTCTCAGACATTAATTATATATAATTTCAAGAAGATTAATATGTTAAGTCAGTTATTAAATAATGGAATATAAAACTTAATAGAATTTTTTAATAAAAATATTTGCCGCTATTTAACGAAAGCATTCGATCCAAGATTCGATACTGAATATAAACTTTATTGGTATCTGTTAAAAGCCTAATATTTATATTGGATATATAAGTATGAATAGTTATTGATATTTTATAACTTCCCAATATTTTAATTTATAGAATATTCAGCTTACTTTCGAATTAATACTTGAATTTTGCATTTGTTCTTATTCATATTTGATTTGAAATAGGCATTTTGTGATTTGTTGTTCTTTAATAAAGTGAGTCCTAATGATAATTGTATTTTATATATGATTAAAGTTGTTAAAACTAAAATCGAATGAATCGGCCTCAAAAGTCAACATTTTTTACTTAAAGTCATATAACAACATATTAAATAGTTAAGCACATTTCTTTGAATATAAGCTTATAGTATAATGTATTTGTATACAAACATGTGAATTTATATTTTAAAATTCTTGATTTGAAGTTAGCTTAGAGCCAACTTGAAAAAGCTAAAATTGAAATCTCTAAATTGGCTAATTGGTGCATTTCAGCTTTCCTATATACAATTTTCTTCTAGAGGTACATATACCGTAAGTGCATGTGTTACAAGTGTATCTGTATATACATGAAGTTTAAATATAATATCCTCTAATTAAAATAAAATTACATACATATACTTTATTATATCTACCTGTTTTTATATTCAGAGAACGTCTAGTGACAAATATATTTTGTTGAATTAACCTTAGTATCAGGGTCACTTTATTTAGAATTAGGCTAAGGTTAGGTCCGTTTATACTGTATACCATAAAATCTCGAAATAGAGGACATGGCGTCATTTCGAATCTTGGCCCGAATTCAGGTCAAATTTTATAATTTCACCCCTGCGCGATATTTCGAGATTTTACTGTAAATAAATTATGTCTCAATATTTTTATTAATAACTTCCAAAATAGATTTATATTTCTTTTGTTTTGTCAGTTTTATCAAATTTTTCTGTAATTTGATTGTTTTGTTGTCGCGACATTGTTTGATTTTATTGTTTGTTTAATCACACGTTCCCCCTATCCAAATTATAAAAAAAGAACGTTAAACGAAATTTTAGCTTCAAACCGCCTAATTAACACTCTTCAAACGTTTTAGGAGCCTGGTTTTTTATATGCCTTACACTGGCACCACAAACAACGTGTGGAGCAAATCAAGAGAAGTTTTAATCTTCCTTAAACCTATCAATATTGTTTTATTTATATTAAATAGATATTTAAAATGTATCAACTTATTATTTAGGCATTAAATTACCTGGAAATTTTCACTATAAAGTCAAGGTATAAAACTATGATTTTATTTTTTTTCTCTATTAATAATGTGGGCTCTGAGCATTCGTCTTATAGAATACTTGAAAATTCGTTAATTAGGATGAAAAGAATTAAAAATTGACAAATCGATAATTTTTCATGCTTAAACCTTCAACATGAACCATTGATATCATTAGGAATTAATAAGCTTGCTTTATCATGAAGTTATTTTTACATAAATCTATGTAGAAATTTTATATAAATTATGTTTGAAAATTATACATAGATCTATAAACCCAATGTAGACTTACATAGCATAATTTATACATAAATATAATTTTTAACTAATATTTATTTAACAGTTATGTAACAAAACACCAGTAAGACCAGTACAAAGTATATTTCCAACATTATATATTCCAACTACAAGACCATCATCAGCAACTTTTTTAAAATATTTTGCAGCTTCAGAAAAACTTTTAACACCTGTACCATGAAATAAGCATAGTCATATTTTAATTGTGCATCAGGTACTTCATCTCTTGTACCTGCAACTTCTTTAAATGATTGTGCAGCTCGCCTTTCTCTTTTTCTTCTGTATAGGGTGTATTTATTGGTTTTCTGTAAAGATAATAACCAACAAAATATTTTGCCTTTAAGTTCCCTGATATTAATTAATAAAATTAATAAATAAATCGAAATTGTAAACATAGTAATCTTAACATAATTCTATTTAAAGTTGTTTATAAGTAAATATGTCAAATTTCGTTAAATTACCTAATATTGCATACACATTGAAGCATTTGAATGCCACCTCCAAATTTCCATTAGATACGATGAGTTAATATGGCTTCTTTTATTGTCATATAATTAAATTCAGCAAAGTTGATGATCTCTGTAACTTTGAGATTATCGTTTTGGATATTATTATGAGTTAAAAGAAATGGGTAAAACTTCATTAGTTTTTTAAGGTATTTTATTATTAGATAGGTTTAGAGGATTTAAAGGTCCAAGAAGACTTTTGAGAGTTTTAAACATTTCAGTTAAAATAGGTCTAAATTCAGGGTCAGCACCGATAGCTATAAAAAGCAAATATAATTATAGAAAGAAATATTGAAAAAAACCAAAAGAATACAATATAAATATAGTAAAACTCAAACCTTTCCTAGCGATATCTTTATATTCTTTTGGTTAACTAGAATGATCTGTAAATTGTTCTCGATATTTTTTCTTTATCTACACAGTTTTTAATTTCTATAATATCATTAAGATCTCATATGGTATTTTTTATTCTGCTAATTCCCATAAAAGAATGCCAAAACTGATGATTATAAAATAATAATTGTTATTAGAAAATAGTAATTAATTTGTTACAAATTTTTCTTTAAAAAAATTTAAATAATTATCACCTATATTTCACATTTAGTATTGTATTTATTATCATTTCTACATAAGTTTTCAGGACCAGAGTAACGAACAGTTTGTAATGACACCGCCAATTTCCTTGTTTCATCTCTAAAATGTCTATTAAATGAAAAGTTTGTAAGTTTGGCAGTTTCATCTGCCATTATTAAAATATTCTCTGGTCGAATATCTCGATGAACTATCTGTATAGTTAATTTAGTTAATTATATAAGATAATAATAAGAAAGCTCATCTATTATAACTATAAATAATAATCCTCTACAGCTAGTAAAAAGTTTAATCCTCGAGCAGTATCAACTGCGATATTTAATTTTTTTCTAACATCAATGGGACCACTATAATTCATATAAAATTCTCATAAATTACTATGTTCAGCCCACTCAGATACTATATAACATCTTTCTCCATCAGAAATAAGACCATGAAATTGAATTATATGATGACAATCCTTAAGCTTTATAAGTACAGCAACTTGATTTCAAATATCATTCTCAACGTTAGTATCCGATTCATCAGCTACATATTTAAAAGCAACAGTTTTGTTATCAACTATCAGCAAGTTTCAACGGTTTATTCTGAACATCAATTGCTTGTTGAATTTGTTCTCGATTAGTTTTTGAATCCAAACTAAGTTTTTTAACAACATTTATTTCATTAACAGTTTCACTTATATTATAATTTTCATCAGTAATCCCACCACCAATTTTGAAAAGATACTAATAAATATTATAATTATTATAATTAAGATAATGTTTATAAATTGACTATTTACTATAAGATATATTATAACAATAAGATAGCTGCGCAGCATGCGATGCAACGCAGGACCAGACGATCATATGTGTCGGGTAAGGGAAAACCTCTCGCTGCCTTTCAATTATATTTTTTACTGGACTAATCTGTTTGATTGATATATACAAAATATAATTGAAAAGCGATAAGGCCACGCAAAGTTAATTTTTCGTTTGCATAACCCACCGACCCAATTTTTTTTTAAAAAAATCCTTTTTTTAAAAAAAAATTCTATTGTGCCAATTATTCCATTTTTGGCATTTAATTTTTTTCTCCGGTGATAACCTTGATCTTCTGGAATTATCCGATAGATCCGACAAAATTTTCTGATTCCATGTTATGCAAACCGAAAAATTAATTTTGCGTGGCCTTATATGTGAACACGAGTTTATTAATTTATAGTAGATTAAAAAAAAAAAAGAAAAATGTCGATCCGCCAACTTGAATTTTTGAACACCGTGTTACGCAAAACAAAAAATTGGCCAGACCACGCAAATTTAGTTTTCCGTTTTGCAAAACCCGCGATCCAATTTTCCAAAAAAAATTTTTTTTAAATTCCTATTGTGCCAATTGCTCCAATTTTGGCATTTGATCTTTTCTCTGTTGTCAAACTTGATCTTCTGGAAT
>QKWP01000547.1:60749-88260 GCA_003550325.1 Gigaspora rosea
TTGAATATTTTTTTGATATCATTACTAATTACTTATATGCCTTACATCGACACCAAACATCATGTAAAGCCAATCAAGAGAAGTTATAATTTATACTTAAATCTATCGGATATTATTAAACATAAATTAAATAGATGTTTTAGATATTTAAAAATATGATCCTATTATCTAAGCGCTAAATTACCTGGAATTTTCACTAGTAATTTATATTAATACTAAATTGTCTGGAATTTTCACTAGTAATTTATATAAAGTCAAAGAATAAAGCGATGTTTTTATTTTTATTATCAATTAATATATATGGCTCGGAGAACCCTTCTAATACAATTACCATGTAAAATACCCGGTACGTATAAACTAAAGATAGAAAAACAGGTTTATACAGGTATTTTCCACTAAACAGCCAATAAAATTGCGATAAAACTTGAAATAGACCCGGTATAAATCAAGGGGGTACCGATCAAGGGGATATTTTCACGGTAATTTACGGTACTTGAAAATTTATTAATTAGTGTGAAAAGAATTATTAAATATATAAATCGGAAATTAATTAGAATTTTAACGAAAAATCACAAATATTTTGAACAGTTCTTACAAACATTGCAATATTTATATGATAACTTTAAAATTTTGCACTTTTCTTTATAAATAAGTAAAGTAAAATTATTCGATTAATTACTTTAAATTCAATAAATGATCTGTATCGACATAGCTTTGATTAATTAGTCCGTGTGAAACCTATTATCTACTATGTCTAATTATTTTAATGCAGGTTCGTAATTGGTATGCGAATTGACGTAGATTTGTATTACTCTATTAAAAAAATTTTAGTTTGAACTTTAAATTCTTTTAAAGAAAAATGACAAATTGACAAACGGATAATTTTTAATACTTAAACCTTCAACATGGACCAATTAATATCGTCAGGAATTAATAAGCTTTCTGATAATTATCAACAAGGTATTGGTATAGAGAATGATGAACGTAAAACATTTGAATTATATCTTAAAGATGACGAGATGGGGAACGCTGCTGGAACGTGTAATGTTGGAAATTGCTATTACTATGGAGTCGGAGTTGAAAGGGATTTACGTAAGGCATTTGTTTATTACCAAAAATCCGCAGAGATGGGCGACGCTGCTGGAACGTGTAATGTTAGATACTGTTATAATCTTGGAATTGGTGTTGAAACGAATATTCGTAAATCAGCTATGTATTATCAAAACTCAGCAAAAATGGGAGATATATATGCTCTCGGTCAATGTTATTATAAAGGAATTGGAGGAGTAGAAAAGGACAGTAAAAAAGCATTCGATTATTATCTAAAATCTGCGGAGATGGGAGATGGTAAAGGAATAAGAGAAGTTGGATCTTGTTATAAATTTGGACGCGGAGTTGAAAAGAATGAACATAAGGCATTCGAATATTTTCAAAAATCTGCTGATATGGGTGATGTTGTTGGGACATTAAATGCGGTTATTGTTATGGAAATGGAATTAGAGTTGAAAAAGATGAATATAAAGCATTCGAATATTATAAAAAATCTGCTGATATTGGGCACGGTTTGGGGCGTATAATGTAGGGTTTTATTATTATAATGGAAATGGAGTTATAAAAGATGAATGTAAAGCGTTCGAGAGAGAGAGAGAGAGAGAGAGAGAGAGAGAGAGAGAGAGTATTATAAAAAGTCAGCAGAGATGGGATACGCTGATGGAATGTACATGGTTGGCGAATATTATCAAAACGGAATTGTTGTTGAAAAGGATATAGATATTGCTTTTGAATGGTATTTAAAATCAGCTATTACTGAACAATCTACCGCTAGCAAAAAACTTGAATATTTTCATTGGATACCATTTGAAAAATTTGAAAATGTTGAAGAAATTGGTAAAGGAGGCTTTTCCACTGTTTTCAAAACAAAATATTTAAATGACTATGGATCATATGAAGAAGCGGCAATTGAGCTTGTAAAAGATTCCAATAAAAACAAAGAACCATTTATAAAAGAGGTATTATATTAACATTTTGAATATTATTTTATTTTTAAAAATTATATTTGTTGAATGTATTAATTTATTTTATTTTTTAGTTGAAAGCTTGCCATAGTTTAAATCAATATTTAGGAATACTGTATCAAGAGATGAAAAAACAAAAGATTACATTTTAGTATTTAGTTTGCAAAATACGGTTCATTGAGCAACAACCTTACTTACATCTTTAAATTTGAATGGAAACTCAAATTAAAGATAATCCGTGATATTATATCCAACCTTGATCGTATTCATTCTAAAAAATATTTACATCGAGATATTCATCCTGGAAATATTCTGTTAAAAGAAGATTATGAAGCATATATTACCGATCTTGGTTTATCAAAACCGCTTGATGAAAAGGAACAAGAAGAACATATTTATGGAGTTTTACCCTATATTGCACCGGAGCTCTTTAAAAACAACCATATACTCAAGCTTCAGATATTTATTCATTCGGAATAATTATGGTAGAAATAACAACTGGTCAAAGACCTTTTAATAATTATAAATTTGATACGATCTTGCAATAATGATTTGTAATGGACTACGACCAAAATTTGGACCAGGGATTCCTAATTATTATATTGAATTAGCAAGTCAATGTATGGATTCAGATCCAGAAAAACGTCCAGCTTCTAGAGAAATAATTATTAAACTTAATGAATGGTTAAATATTATAGTCAAAAATAATAATATATGGAATTTTTATTGGAAATAAAGCCAAAAATAAATTAAAAGACAATTTTTAGAAAGTGATGAGATTAATAAGAAATTGCCATCAATTAAAGAAAATATAAAAAACATATATACAAGTAAAGCTTATAATATAACAGAAATCAACAAAAGTTTATCAAAACTGAAAGTTAGTAAAACAGCGAGTATTATAGAAGTTCCGGATGATATTTAACAATTAATTAATATTCATTAATATTGCTATGTATATAAGCTTCATTATTAATATTTATATATATTTGCTAAATTAAGCCTTAGTTGTGGGATTATTAAGTATTGTACTTAAGTATTAATAAAATTAAATGAATTTCTTAATAATATTTAAATAATATGTAGAAAATAATTTATTATACTAGTTCAATGTGTTTTTACATCAAAATAATGCTTTTATTATCTAGGCAAATTTATAAGTTTGATAAATATATGTTACATTTTACAAAAAAATTTATAAAATCCAATCACAATTTACCTCCCTAATATTATGTAAAATATAAAATATACAAGAATAAAATTTATTGATTAAAAACCTTTTTAAATCTAGCATTTATATGATTTCGCTTATAAATTTAATTAGTTATTTACTTAATTTTTGGAACTTAAATAAATAAATGGTTAAATTTACAAATTACAAATGTAATATTAGAATTTTTACATATATTGGTAAATTTAAACCATTTTATTCTCCGCCTGATGTGTTTTTTGATCTTCTTGTATTCATATCATTCAAAAGGTGTTATAGCATGGTTCCATAAACTGCTTGTCTGTATGTGCAATGACATCATATTATTTTTTGAATTACTCATCGTAATAAAGTTTGTTTGCTAAATAAATGATACTTTTCCATTTTTTTGTTTAGATTGATGATATTTTCATTGATGTATTTTACGAGAAAACATGTTTTTGTAATTTTTTACATATTATTAAAATTTAAATATTAGTTTAATTCGATCTAACTTGCTACGGTATATTTAAGTTTATAATGTAATCTATCATTCATAAATTACCTGACATCGCAATTATCATAAGATCAATTTGTTGCTTCGTTTACAAGCTCTTAAATTAATAATTTGCACAAATCACTATCTTACTATTGGTATTTTTTTTAAAATAAAAATACAATGTTAATAGTTGAAATTAGTCATAATACTTTTTGTCACTATCCGATTACGAGAAATTTCATTTAGTTTATTTGGGGTGATGCTTGATAGCGCTCTTACGTTCATAAATACAATAATTGGTTTTAAGTTCATAAATAATTATACAGTATTTAATTTCATAAATAATTATATAGCTCTATTTTCATAACTTATTACTTTAAGTTCATAAATTTATTTTATTGTTGATTAACAACAGATACTGCATTAAAAAGATGCCTTGAAATAATGTGTTATATAAATAAAATTTAATATTCATAAATTATATCTATAATTGTGGACGAATTTTCATCAATGGCTAATATTATCTTTTATTATATTTAAATTTATTTTATAATCTATCTCGCTCTCTTTACATAATTCAATAGCATCCGAATAATTATTCTGGTCTTCTTTTCTAATATATTCTTTTCCGAATTCCAAATTTTTATCAACATCTGTAATCAAATATTCCATATTAAAGTGCACATCAGTTACTTCACTTCGTTCGCAACTTCTTTAAATAATTGAACAGGATATGCATCTCTATGTTCTTCAGTATAGGGATCATTTATTAGCTTTTTAACGATTCAAAATTTGTTGGCTTGATGTTGTGTATCATTTTTACTTTTATGGCTTCTTGTTCGTTCCAGTGCTTTTTTTTAATATACCAGGAACGTAGTACGAAGTACGAAGTGTGAAGTGCGTGGTTTACAGGCTTTTATCGGTGTGGATCTTATTGGGCTCCCTATTCAAATCAATCATTGGATGTGCAGTAACATCACGTGCATAATCGAAAGTTTTACGGTAAATCAAGTATCTTACTGAAATTTTGTTAAGCTCGAAAGTGACGGAACGGTCAATGTGATTTTTGTCTTTTATGGTTGGGTTTGTTTTTTGTTTTTGTTGGGATGACTTATAATTTTAGCGAATTTAGGTTTCTATGAATTACAATTGTCATTATTTTTTACAGCAAATGTTGTTTACATAGTACTGTATTGCAGAATTCGCAAATGTAATTTCAACGCAATATGTGTATCATGAAAGCAAAATTTTCAAAAATCATGATAGAATTTACAACTATAATTCCAACACAACTTTAACCGCATACTGTGTATCAATTGTAATTTTTTGTAACAAATTTTTACAATAAGTTAAGATAGAATAATTTTAATACATACAGTACTCCACCGCAATAGTAATATAACTAACTTAATCTCATATTGTGTCATCGTGATAGCTAATAAACTTAATATAATTTTTACAGTAAACTATTCCAATACAATCTAACTCATAGCTAAGACAGTAATGTTATTGTTGGGGAAATGAAGATATTATAAGAATTAAAAAAAATAATAAAGAATGTTTAAATAAATGGTCCTAAAATTCATTTAAGAATGCCCGAAGTTTGTTACGTTTGATAATTTAAGCTTGAGTAAATTAATTCTTTAGCAAACATGAGAAATCTATATAATTAAAACACAAACGTCTGCAACAATGTGGCTTTGCCCGAATAATTGTACAACCTGGTCAACCATAAGTTTCCTCGTGATTTTGCAAGATAATAATTGTACAACCTGGTCAACCATAAGTTTCCTCGTGATTTTACAAGATAATAATTGTACAACCTGGTCAATCATAAGTTTCCTCGTGATTTACAAGATAATAATTGTACAACCTGGTCAACCATAAGTTTCCTCATGATTTTACAAGATTGTTGCCCGAATCATTGTACAACCTGGTCAACCATAAGTTTCCTCGTGATTTTACAAGATTGATGCCACTATGATTGAACTGTGATTACACTTTGTGTGGCTTGTCAGCTGAATTATAGTAAACAATCATGAAACTCCAAACATCCGAGAAACTGTTGTTTATAAAAATAAAAATTAATATTTAGTGGCTGTAACTTATTATGAGATAATAGAACGAACCTTTCATTCATTATACAGCCTCGTCCATATATAAAGCCTCGTCCATATTATAAAGCAATGTAATGTTGACTAAAGCCTTTTTTTTTAGATAAAAGTTTCATAAGCTTGGGCTGTGAGTAAAGAAAGCTAAGTAGTCAAAGTCCCTTACCCTCTTAGAATAGTGAAAGCTATAAAACATTGTAATTTTGCCTTTGTAAAGAACAAGAACCTTCAAGATAAATAACTCATTTATTAAATAAAAACTATAAAATCCCTAAAAGTTATAAATTAGATACTGCGACTAAATAATTATTTCACGCTTTTGCAAATTGATATCATAATAGTATATCTTTGCAGTTGAGCGCATATATTGTAATCTATACAGTATAAAAATTTTTGAATTCATTTTCAAAATTCTGTAAATAAAAGGTATTAATCTAGCCATCTTAGTACTGTACCTTATTATCAAAACCCAGTACCTATAATTAATCTGAATCAGACTCCTTAACCATATGACACTGTGAACTTAGTTTACGATTATAGTACTACTAATAAGAGAAATACAAAATTGGTAAAGTATTAAGAAAGCAGTTAAACTACACAAGTGAAATTAAAAGAATACTTACCTTCAACTAACACTATCACTATTAACCTTCTAACCCTGGTTACTGCACCAATTCTTTTCACGCCTCAATCATAACCTCTATAGTTATAAGGGTAGTTTAAATAGAGTTGTAGTACTGTATTGTGAGTTATTCAGACACCAAGCCTGCAAGTATTCTGACGCATCTTGCAATTTCACAACAATTGCTCCTATTAACTTACAGTACAAGGTAATACCGTAAATTTGTCATAATGATTCGTAACATTTTAGTAATAAGTAAAACTCTAATCTGCTGAATAAATAATTTTCCAGTATAAAAATCTTATTACTTATACAGTTCATTTAAGTATAAATGATATTTACACTCACTAATTAAGAAATTCAACATTACATATTTATTGACTCAATAACTTATTAGATGCTTAAATTGTAAGTATTATTTTATTAAACATTATTTATATTAAGCATTAAATTAAACAATAAAATAAAATTAAATAATAAATACTTACAAATTTGCCAACTTGTTTAAATGTTAAATCAACAAAATTTTTTATACTACAGAGAACCCTCCCTAAGTGGACCCTCCCTAAGTACACACCCTCTCTAAATGCATGCTTAAATTTGGGCCCAAATATATACAGAGAACCCTCTCTAAGTGCACCCTCCCTAAGTGCACACCCTCTCTAAATGCACGCTTAAATTTGGGCCCAAATATATAGATGACCTCCAAAATGCATTTTTTCTTATTGTTCTCTAAGTGCACGTTGTTAAAGTTTAGTCCCAAGAGCGTGCATTTAGGGAGGGTCTCTGTAAATCAATCCTGATAAACTAGAATTAATAAATATTAAATATAATAACTTATTTTAAATACTTATATTAATAAAAAAACTTTTTTCTTACACCAATTACAGTAATGTAAATCAAATAATAAATACAGTCCACTCTCCATAAATGTACTCTATAAATATACACACTATGTATACCCTCTTTAAATGCACACTAATCTTCAGTCCCGAGAATATAGAGCACTTAATAAATGCTCTCAGTAAATACACACACTCTCTCAATGCACATATTTAAAAAGTTTACTTATAGTCCCAAGAAGGACATATATGGAAAGTTGATTATACAGAGAACCCTCCCTAAATGCATGCTCTTGGGACTAAACTTTAATAACGTGCACTTAGAGAACAATAAGAAAAAGTGCATTTTGGAGGTCATCTATATATTTGGGCCCAAATTTAAGCGTGCATTTAGAGAGGGTGTGCACTTAGGGAGGGTGCACTTAGAGAGGGTTCTCTGTAGTCATGTTTTAATACATATTCATAAATCTTACTATATAGAATAGAAACTTTTTATTTTAATCCGTAAGTTGATAATTCAAAATAGAGGTGGAACAATAAGAATATAAAAAGAAATTCTTATACTAATACATATCTTATAATATGTACAAATAAACTGATCTCCGAAAATTTTCTAACATTAAATCGCAGAATTTATAAATTTTTCTTAAAATTTACTTATTGCGCTTACAAATTATATACTATAAATTTGAAAATCAATAAAAAAGAGTAAACACTAATGTCCGATTACTGATTTCCAATTTCTTCATTTTTTTGACTTTTGGAATAAACAAAATTTATGAACTTATCATTATAAAAATCTGATTCATTATTTTAATGCTAAACTCCTATCTCTGCAAATATATTACAAAATGATGAACATGCAACAAGATAATAAATGTGCAAATTTTGTCTAATCTAAATTCAAAAAAATATCAAAGAAATCAGAAATTAGTAATCAGAAATTAATGATTACTTTTTTTTTTATTCATCTTCAAATTTTGCAAACATCATTAAATTTAAAAACATTTTTTACCACTAACATATAAACATATCTATCTGTTGCGTTCTATCTATTATGCATAACATTAAACCCAATATCCATAACTTAGTTTAGTATTCAAAATTATTATAATTATATCTATTTTATTAATTTATATTTAGTCATTAAATGCAATAAATTTAAACCCTAAACGCGTTGCGTAAGCAACGCGAGACAAGCTAGTAATTTTTAATATACAGTATATGAATACGTCTACCGAATAAGTAAAAGATACTTACACTATATACACTAAATTCTATCCTAATATTTTGATACACAAAATTATATAGTTAATTAAATGTTAGGAATTCATTATAATACATTAAATAAGAAAAAAATGAAACAATGGAATAACAATGAAAATAGTAATAAAAGAATACAAACGAATATATACTAAACTAAAATTCAACATAATGAAAATCCGATTCTTAATATAACTATACAATCAAGACATTCTAGTCCGAGACACAGTCTCTATCTGGAAGAAAACTCGGGCTTTAAATACTTTCTGAGTTATTAAGAACCATATTCTTTCATAACTGATAATCTCTTGTGCCAACAACGCTGCTTCCCAGAATTGAGCGAACAATAAAAGCCTCCTACATCCTATCTTCTTACTTTCCTTGGAGAACTAACAATTTTTGGTTAGCCAACAATCCTTCCAACAATAACCGGTTTCTTCAACCATTGTATAAACAACTCCCATGGGCAAATCATTATCTCCAAGCCTCAAACCAACCTTGTTATTTCATATAGCTTGGATCGATGGACCTTACGGTGGCATTTAAGTCACTGGTTAAAATTTTAGCCGTGACATTATCTAATTCAAAAATTATTTCGGATTGAAAAGAATTTCAGCCATGTGACAAATTAGGACTCCGTCGCAGCTTAAGTTGATTCGAAATCCACAAATATTCGAGCTTAACGTACCGCAGTTATACAAGAAAATGTATAAACATGATTCAATGTTAATAAATGGCATAAAAAAAACACATGCTGTAAAATTTATATTCAAAAAGTTATACTTTCGGCATATTTATTATACAAGGTTATATACACATTTGATAAACTATACTTATTGGTTTCTAGATGTTTGTTTTAAAGGGTTAAATAGAAACCACATTTCATTTAATCCAATTTCATTATGACCGCGACAACAATTAACATTCATAGAATAGTATTTAAGGATATTTCTATTCCTACTTTTGATTTTTTAATCTAAATCAATCAAACCATTTTTCTACATTAATCAAAATTTCAGGTGCTGGTTTTTTACTAAAATGAAATATTTAATTTCATGTTATTGTTATACCATGTACTATTGAAGTGTAGCACGGAATAATTGAATAATTAATCAAAAATAAGTCAACAAACTATATGCCTTATCATATTGAAGATTTTTTTGGTATCATTACTAATTACTTATATACCTTACACCGGCACCACAAACATCATGTAGAGCCAATCAAGAGAAGTTGTAACTTATAATTAAATCTATCGGATATTATTAAACATATATGAAAAAATATTTTGGATATTTAAAAAGTATGACTTATTATCTAAAGCGCTAAATTACCTAGAATTTTCATTAGTAATTTATATAAACGCTAAATTGCCTGGAATTTTCACTAGAAATTTATATAAAGTCAAAGAATAAAGCTTGTTTTTATTTTTATTATCTATTAATATATGTGGGCTCCGAGCATTCCTCTTATAAAATACTTGAAATTTTTTAATTAGGACAAAAGATTTATTAAACATATAAATCGGAAATTAATTGGAATTTTAACGAAAAATCATAAATATTTTGAAAAGTTTTACAAAAATTGCAATTCATGTGATAACTTTAAAATTTTGCACTTTTCTTTATAAATTAGTAAAGTAAAAAATTATATTCGATTAATTACTTTAAATTCAATGATAAAATTTAAAATGATCAAATGTCGACATAGTTTTGATCAATTAGTCCCATTGTGACACCCTAATCTACTATAACTAATTTAATGCAAGTTCTAGTACTACTCTATTACTTAAAAAAAATTTATAGTTTGAACTTTAATTTTTTTTTAGAGAAAAATATAAAATCGACAAACGGATTTTTAATACTTAAACCTTCAACATGGACCAATTAATACCATCAGGAATTAATAAGCTTGCTGATAAATTTCTAAAGGGTATTGACATAGAGAAGGATGAACGTAAGAAGTTTGAATTATATCTTAAAGATGACGAGATGGGGAACGCTGCTGGAATGTGTAACGTTGGAAATTGCTATTACTATGGAATCGGAGTTGGAAGGGATTTACGTAAGGCATTTGATTATTACCAAAAATCCGCAGAGATGGGAGATGCTGCTGGAACGTGCAATGTTGGATACTGTTATAATCTTGGAATTGGAGTTGAAACGAATATTCGTAAAGCAGACATGTATTATCAAAAAGCAGCAGAAATGGGAGATGTATTTGCTCTCGGTAGATGTTATTATAGAGGAATTGGAGTAGAAAAGGACAAGAAGAAAGCATTCGAATATTGTCTAAAATCTGCGGAGATGGGAGATGTTAAAGGAATAAAACAAGTTGGAGATTGTTATCAATATGGACGCGGAATTGAAAAGAATGAACATAAGGCATTCGAATATTATCAAAAATCTGCTGATATGGGTGATGTTGTTGGAACACAAGATGTCGGTTATTGTTATTTTAATGGAATTGGAATTGAAAAAATATATATAAATCATTCGAATATAATAAAAAATCTGCGATATGGGGTATGCTGTGGCGGTGTATAGTGTAGGGGTATATTACCGTAATGGATATGGAGTCATAAAGGATGAATGTAAAGCGTTCGAGTATTATAAAAAATCAGCAGAGATGGGACACGCTAATGGAATGAACTGTGTTGGCGAATTTTATCAAAAGGGAATTGTTGTTGAAAAGAATATAGATATTGCTTTTGAATGGTATTTAAAATCAGCAATTACTGAACAATGTACCTCTACCAAAAAAAGAGAATATTTTCATTGGATACCATTTGAAAATTTTGAAAATGTTGAAGAAATAGGTAGTGGAGGCTTTTCTACCGTTTTCAAAACAAAATATTTAAATAATTCTGGATCATATGAAGAAGTGGCAATTAAGCTTGTAAAAGATTCAAATAAAAATAAAGAACCATTTATAAAAGTAGTATTATATTAATATTTTTGAATATTATTTTTATTTTAAAAATTTTATTTTGCTAACTAGGCGCTTGAGTTGATTAAGGGAGCTAGAATGAGTACGTGTATTGCATTGTATTAGTATAATATTATTTTCGTCTTTACAACAAAATGGTGAGGGATTTGCATGAGTATAAGATCGGGATCGCCAGTTTAACATACATATCATTGATGCATTTAGATCTATACAGACGGATCTTGAATGAAATGCACATCATAAATTAATGATCTACATGGTCAAATATGATTAACGCAGTTTTTAAATTGGTCTTATATCGTTATCTAGCAAAGTATTATTTGAAATAATATATACTCGTCTCATCGATTTATTCATAGCTAGGCAGATTTAGATTTGTAGTAAATCGTTTAAGTTGATTTGTTAGTGAGTATAATATGGGTTATTAGATCATTTGGATTTATTTAAGTTGGTTATTTAAAGATTGGAAGCAGTTTATTCTTTATATGTAAAAAATGGGTTTATTATATTGAAATCGGTTCGAACTCTACGATCTCGATTTTGAATATGGTTACTAAATTGAATTTTCTAAATGTATGAATTATAACTATAGTGATTATAAATCAAGAATATATTTTTTTTAGTTCATTATTGTCGAATTCAAAGACATTATTTTTATGATTTATATCAATTACGGAAATCAAGTGAGGTAAAAAAAAAAAGTAATGCTTTTTCGTTTGCAAACGAATTATTAAATTTTTTTTTTTTTTGTTAGATAATAATAGCTTACGATTTTATTAATAAAATTCGGCAGTAAAGACGAAATAATTATGAATATAAAAAAAACTGTGATGGTTTTTATTGTAGTTATTTAATGTTGACATTAAATTATTGGTCGTTTTTTGCTTTGTTGGGTTTTCTCTACTTAGCACTCAACATAATTCAAACAAGCGTATGGTTGCGGAAGGGAGGAGATAGAATGGGGTAAAGGTAATTATCTTTTATGGAATTAAATATTATTACATAAAAGTATGAATGTATATGACTAAGAAAAGCGTTGTAAAAAATTGCCTAAACCATCATTATATAAAGAAGTTAGTCGCTCATATTCAGTGATAACTTCTGGGTCAGTTCTTACGTAGGTCGAATCAAATGAAGTAATATTCAGCGAATTCCAAGATGGGGCTCTACTAAGGGCAACATAAGTCTGACCATATGCAAACATTTGCTCATCTATAGCAACCGAAATATTTGATATGGTTAATCCTTATGTTTTATGTACAGTGAGTGCAAAGGCATTTTGGAGAGGAAATTGATGTCAGCTTGCTGGTAAACCATTTAAAAGAAAATGTTTGGTTATTCTTTTTATGGTTGCAGTAATCATTCTTAGTGGTGTTGGAAATATAATATTGATGGAGTCTTCATCGATTAATTCGATGACAATTCCAATAGATCCATTATAAAGACCATGTTCAAATAAGTCATTATCAAGATACATGACACGAGCACCTTTTTGTAAAATTAAAGTTGCAGGTAGATTTGTATGTTGGCGACAATTACGATCATTATCTACTGCATTCCACTCTTGACCATTAATATAATCAACAGCAATTGAAATGATGGGGTCAGGATCTTCTGGTCCTCGAGGTAAGGTTAAACATGCCAACTTATTTATATTGTCAGCCATGGCACGGAATCCAAACAAGTGTGTAGTATCAGTAGGGGATGTGATGATGGTGTTCTTATTTTATCATTAATTGATTGTAATGTATTGGCTGATACAGTTCCATTTCAAATTTCATTTAACAAACTGTAAAACATTATATTATCATTTTGTCTATGAGGAGTTGATAAAAATATAGGAAAAAATTCAGACCAAACGGGAGATCGAAATACTTGGGCTCCACTTACAGGAGGCAGTTGTGCAAGATCACCAATTAGTAAGACTTTGATTCCACCAAATGGCAAAGTATTATTGTGTAGACGAGCAAAAAGATTACTAATAAATGTTAATAAACCAGCAGATACTATAGATATTTCGTCAATTATAATAATTTCAGTTTCACCAAGAAGTTGTCGATATTTCTGGTCATTTAGAGCTAAACTCATATAATTATTATTATAGGGTTGTATTTTTAGTTGCGAATGAATCGTTTTACCATTGATATTTTGGGCAGTCACACCTGTTGGAGCCATTAACAATACTTTTTACAATGCAATAGGAGGTGATTTATGATCAAACTTATTAGATAAGATTTTCCAGTTCCTGCTAAGCCAGTTAAGAAAAAATTTGGATGACCATGTTTGCCTACACGTCTCCATGCTGAAGTTAATAGATTGAATACTGCATATTGATCAGTTTGTGTTTCTAGTATCGAATATCGTGAAGTCAAGAGTTGAGAACTCATTAAAGTATTAAGTTGATTATATATAATAGTTACAATATCGCGTTGTATACTATGTATTATTCTATCTATTTGCTGCTAGTAGTTATGTGAAAATTTAGTTAACCTCGCTGATGCACTCTGATTAATGTTTTGTACAACTTGATTGAATTGAACAGGAAATCTTGAACGATAATGGTCTCGATAGTTCGAATATGAACCCAATAATTCATCTTCATTTCTACAAGGTATATGTAGTAGAAGTTGTTGATAAAGAAATAATTCACCATCTTCTACTGAAAAAAATTGAAATCGCACTAGAATTGCTTTTTTTCTTTTAATTACAAATCTACCTTGCTGATCTATCCAATAAGTAATATTTGAATTTGGTCGATTTGATTTTATCTTATAATTTTGATGATAATACAGATACAAAATATTATCAAAGTATGAATCAATTGGTTGGAGAAAATACTTGTCAATAGTGTCTGCCCAGTATGGATTAGAATTGTTATTGTTTAATAAGTGAATTGGCTTTATACATTTTGAACATATATTGGGTGGTGTAGTTGCTAAATAATTTGTAGCAATAGCAGAATGACAAATAGAGTATCCAATCATGAGAATCATGCACCAAGACGTCTGGCCAAGATGTGAGAACGGTAGGTGTTGTATTCAGTTAGCCTAAATAAATCAGAATTTTCTGGTTTGGTAATATATTTGGTCATATACTTTGCAAAGGATTTTGAGGAGACATATCAGAAATTACAATATCCTTGCCACAACAACAAAGTAGGTGCATGATAAGGAACAACCCAATGATCTGCTTCCTTGGTTTGTCGATAAGTATAGCATAAGAAAGTAGGATTATAATAAGTTTGATCTGAAAGTGGTGCTGGAAACTTTTTTCTGCATTGTTCTCCGGGAAGAGATGGTCCACCACATTTATTAGGGCAACAGCGATGAATTTGATGAGTCCGAACTAGTTCATAAAGAACTGGTTCAGTTTGGAGATCAGGGAGGTCAGCACGAATAGTATTGTACTTTATTAAATTTGGTATAGACATGTCGAGATAAGCTATGCCATGGGTATGTATACTGCCGCGATTCTGAAATTTATCACATTCAAAATGATGCAGCCATTTACCCTATTCAGATAGATTTTTATTTTTCTATAGCAAATTTCGAACAGAATTTAGTCTCTGATAGTAATGAAAATAAATGTGCAAAGGGCGATTTGATGGTAAAGTGCAATAGTCATCAGTACAGAATAGAATTTTTAATAAATGTGGCCAAAGCCCTTCAGCCATAGTAATTGTATAGAAAATTTGTGGTAGACCAAAACTTTGAACCATTGCATTTACGGAATGTTGCCGTTGACGAAAATAAGTATCACCAGTTCGAATATAAGAGGGAGTGTAGTGGTTAATCTTTCATCAATCATCGGACGACCATTGTAAATACTTTGATTTATTAAATCAGCAATAGTTGGAAGTTCCTGTCGATTCATATCATATTGACATAAAAGGCGTTGTTTGTTTTGATAATTTCGTAGCTTTTCCAAGTTAATATAGGACCAATATGGCCAATATCCGTGGAGACAGAATCGAGGATCTGGACATAATAGTTGAAGTTTAATATATTTTGAATATGTATCGATATGGCTATGACGATTATTTAACTCTTTAGAGATTTCTCCCCAATGGCCATGCCCATCTGGAAAGAGATCTGGAAAAAGTATAGCCTCTAAATTGGGATCATGATATGGAATTGGAAACTCTATATTATGTTCTATTAAAAAACCTGCTAACAGTCTACTATAATGAAAATCCTCATTGTAAATTTCAGGGTCAAAATCATATAGCGGTACTACTATATCTGGAGGACGTCGCAGTGGCATGTTATTAGGTAATATATTTTCCTCTTCAATCACTTGTGCTGTAGGAAAAACATTCGGGGACACGTAAAAACTATGGATGAAAACATCTGATCAAATTGTTGAAAGAATTGATTATTGATTTTCAGCCAGTTAGCTGCATGTAGCAAAGAAGGATGAAACCAATTGTTATTATGCGTAGAATCTAAGACAGCAACTACCATTCTAGAGTAAATCTGTAAGGCACAGATATTTTTTGAGAGACCAAAAGCACCAGTAAGATGGCGATAGTGTGTAAAACGATTTGCATTTTCAGCTGAGAGAACAACTTAAATGAATAAGTGAAAGCCAATGGTGATAAAACATTGGAACATTTACTAGAGCATCCGGAATTGGGGCAAGCGTTGGAGCGTTGTGACGTTTAGCAATAGATATACAAGAAGTACACACAGCGATATAATTTTCCTTATTAGGATGTTCAGTAAGTGACAAATGTGGGAAAGCACGGCAATGGTCATATTCCATACTGATATCGTGCAAAACCCATTTTGCTTGAGCAGGAAACATGAGAATTGAGCAATACGAACAAGGAACACATGGAAACATATATAAAATTTCTGTTTGTAATCGATGATTGAGAGAAATTAAAGGATCGGAAGGTTGCCATGGCGGAAAAGCAGTTAAATCAGACGTTAATTGATAATGATTTTCTGGTGGAACAGTAGGTGCACGCGGATGGTTAGCATTAAAATTTATTCGGAACTGCTGAACAAAGGATCATCATTACGTAAATCATGGTAAGGATTATCTTGATCTAAATTAACTATAGATATTTGGGATATTGGAAGAGACATGGTACGTGTTTGATAAAGGGTAATATTAAAGGTACTTTAATTAATATATGAGAGTAAATACGATTTATCGATAGTTGAGGATAGTATTCTTTAATACCTTTTATAACTTTTAGGAAATCACTAAATTTACGCTCTAAAAATAACAAATTAATGATCGTCAAATACAATAATCATACTATGCAGGGACAATCAAAAATTTTTGTAAATATTTTGATTTCTTTAAAAAGAGGGTATTTAAATAATTTATTAATAACAATTTAATGGCATTGTTTTTGTGATTATGAAAATATGTATTTTTATTTAGGTTATTTAATAATAAACGATTTACTAATCGCTTTATATAGATCAGCTAGCCAGTAGCTTCTATTTTCTTGTACCCACAAGTTTTATAGAAACCGTAAAATAATAAAATTAGATTCTAAAATTAATACTAATTTATAATTATAACAATATTTCAAGATCCAGTCCGTGAGTATAAGTTCAATTATTTAATCGATTTTTATTTATCGATTTCGTAAGTAAATGATTGAGTTTAATGCTAAATTATATAAATCATATCACTATCAGTGAGTGAGTATAAAAAAGTCGCAAACGTTGGTCCAATATTTCGCAATAATTTTTGATGACATTATTGATTACAGAAAGTAAGTTTGAATATAAATATTTATTATTGCTAAATAATACTTCAAATGGTGACATTGAAATATTAACTTAATTCGAATTTTAACAAGTGATACTACTTATACTGAATCATTTAGCAAGTAAGCATAAAGATCACTTTATTTAGAGTTTTATAATGCATTATTATTGAATAATTCTGTACATAATAACGTAAACTATTAGGGAGTGAGTATATATATATATTCTTTGAATTTATATTACGCAGTAAACTGTAAATAATACTTAATTACATAACTTTCAGAGCGTGAGTATAAATAAATCCATTTTTAAATCGGAAATTTGGTGTAAATCAACACTAAATTATTCAAATTGGTAATGATACCAAATGCTAGTTTGTGAGTATAAGATAAAGTGTAAAATCTTTCGAATCGAATCCTTTAAATAATTTTGAAACTAATTAAATATCTCTATTTGCAGTGTGTGAGTACTAAGATCGATAGCGTATATGTCATGCTTGAAATTGGCACCTGTATGGAATTAAAATTAATCCACCTGAAAATGGTACTTTTCTGAAATTACTGCAAATATATTGAAAGATATATAATTTCAAATGCCTGAAATTGCAATTCTAGCATGTGCCAAATTCATGCATGAAATAATATTTATTGATCGATCAAGTATCTCACAATGAAATATTTCGTATGTTTAATTACAGAAAGTACGTAGGTTTGAATGCGTATTAAAGAATTAATTAACGATAGGCTAACGTACAGCATTTGTTGCCAGGAAGTGAGTATTAATTTAGTTTAATAGAATCATTTACTGTATTAAATTAGTGCTAAATAATATTTCAAATTAATAACAGAACGTAAATATAAGTTTCGATTATATGCTAAATCAAGAATTTACTAAGAAATCTTCTAAATTTACATAAATTACATAACTACTAGTTTGTAAGTATTAATTTAATTAAATACGAGCCGTTTGTCTGAATTAGATCTAAACTTTATTGATTTGCATAAATTACTAGCGAGTGAGTATAATTCGATTAAGTGTATTCATTGACAATAATTTTATTAATATAAATCAACATTATTACAGAGAGTAAGTTTCATTTATCGTTACGACTAAAGCTGAAAATGACTGATGCTGAAAATTGGACCTGATATAAAATTTTATAATATATGGACTATAGTTGTTAGACGAAACCTTTTTTGCTTGATGACGAAAGACTAAACCTAAGCCCCAAAATGACGAAACCTCAAATTCTGCTGCCGAAAGACGAAACCCAAATTCAAGATGACGAAACTCCCGCAAAAAAAAAAAGCGGATGGCTAGAATTTTACGATAATAGCGAATCCCTACTTCTTTCGCGAAAAAATCACTACGAAAAATTTGAGAAAATTTGTTTTTGATGAAGCTATCAATAAAAATATTAAAATAATCATAATTTCAAATATTTAACTCATCGATAAATCATTAATGAGGCTTTTTATTTATATTAATACTTAAAGTGTTTATTGACTTGTACGTATATTTATGTTTTAAAAAGCCGTTTACAATAATTATAAATATATAGTTAAAATAAGCAACTAGTATCTTAATTTATTATATTTAATACTGAAAATGTTTATTGGCTTGGCCCGGCTTGTATATTAAGGTTTTTAAAAAGCCAATTTCAGAAATTATAAATAGCAAATAAGCCATTAGCATCTCTCAACTATAATGTTTAATGTGAAGATGTTTATTGGCTTGACCCGGCTTGTATATTTAAGTTTTAAAAGCCAATTACAGAAATTTTAAACAACAAATAAGCCATTAGCATCTCTCAATTATTATATTTAATGCTGAAGATGTTTATTGGCTTAACCCGGCTTGTATATTTAATTTTAAAAAGCCATTAGACAAACAAGCCATTAACATTTCTAATATAAATAAATAAATAAATATAAATATAAATGTATTGTATAAAATTAGTAAATTTATCGATTCAACCAATTTTTCTCTTGAAAACTTTAATACACAGCAATAAAGTTTAATTTCATAATTAAATTATCGATTCAACCAATTTTTCTCTTGAAAACTTTAAGATACAGCAAAAAGTTTAATTTTATAATTCAAATTAATAGCTTTAAAATTTGTTACGTAAGTAATTTGGAATAAATCTGAAAAATTTTGGAAATAAACCAATTTTGAGTGAAACATTAACTGACAAGCATAATAATAGTTTATAATTGAAGATCCGAAAACAATGTATGTACATCTTATTAATTTTTATTATCTGTACTAATTTATTAATAAAGTCTTTTATTGATTTAGCTAATAGGCGTAATAATTTTTTTAATTGATATCGATATACAGAAAGTATGTAGAATAATCCATGTATTATTGTTAATTTTCTTAATTGTGCTAATTTGCTTAATTGATAAATTACTTCTTAAGTTACTTATTAAAATTGATATAATTGTATGTTTTAAATTTTAGTTTTATATAAACATAAATGTAGGAGCCAGTGGCGCCCTTACTTACACTTGCTTCTGTTTCTCATCTTTTATTAGTTTTGTACCCTTTGCAGTTTCGTCACCTTTCGTCAGTTTCGTCACCTTTCGTCAGTTTCGTCACCTTTCGCCAGTTTCGTCACCTTTCGTCATTTCGTCATTTGAGATTTTAATTGACGAAAGACGAAACTAGGTTTCGCGTTTCGTCAGCGCGAAACCTCAAGGTTTCGTCTAACAACTATAATATGGACCCAGCTTTTGATTTATTTATGGAGTCGGACTTGTTTCAATGTTTGCACATGATCTGGTCATATTACTAAGTTCAATGAGTGAAGTCATGGACCTCACTAATTGAACTTAGTAACATGACTTGTTATGACTGGTCATGTGCCAATACCGACTAGATTAAAGAGTCAATGTTCTTAATAGGAATGTAAATGAAAGTTTAGTTTCAAATAGAGACCTGATTTTTAGCATCAGCCATGACATTAATTTATGCAAAAATATACCACCAATATTAATCATGTGACTAATTTATAGTTAGTGAGTATAAAGTTCTATCATTATTTTGTAATTCATTATCATGTTGAAATCTTAGCAAATTAGCCTATAATTGCTGCATAAATTCCTTTAATTACTAGTTTGTGAGTATTGTGTTCGATTACGGTTAAGTTCCGCCAAATGAAACTTGGAATTTATCAATTTTGGATTTTCCACTTCACGAAAATCGAAATCCTAATTTATTAGCACTATCCCATGATCAAATATTTCCTTTGATAATGAAGCTCACTGTACATTGATAGATCATGTCGAGTGAAATATCGAAAATTTCAATTTTCATATTTTCTTTCACTTGGTGGCATTTATTATATATTGAATTTAGTATTAAATATCAAATATAACATTAAATAAATGTTTGATGCGGTCTGTGAATTAGTTGTCATGATGAAGATTTATAATAAGACAAAAACTATTCTTAGGTTTAATAAGTTTAAATTATAGTAGCTTCATTTATACTGCGGTATTAATCAGTAGTACCTCGACCCTATTCTTTAATTAAAGGCCATTCAAATCGAATCTGAATACTACTTTATATATAACTTGAATCGGGATGAATCTGGAATCAATTATTCCATCCGTATTCTATATGAATCGGTTGGCAAACGGCCAACAGCCAATTGGCTAATATTTAAATTTCGGTCAAAAATTTCTAACTTACAAAAAAGACTATACTGTATCAAAAAGTTGTTACGGTTTTATTATAAGGTATTAAAATAAATTATAAGGTATTAATAAATAAGAAAAACAATTTTGTTCTTTATTTTTTTTTAAAAAAAGAATTTGTATGCTTGTTATATTAATAATATTAGAGTACATAGTATTTGTCATTAGCTCATGCTAAGAAAAAAAATAAGTAGTTTGTAGCGATCAGGTATTATTTCCAAAAAAGATAATATTTTAATAATACTTTTACCATTTTTACACGGATTTCTATACTTATTATTTTACTGATTTAAAAAAATTTATTATATTTGGATCTGTACTATAAGTTAACAAATACGGTAGTACACGTGATGCAGAATAATTATCAGGATTGAGGTTGATTAATTACTTAAATATATCAACCATAATAAATTTAAGTCGATAACTTTAATTATGGCGCTGGCGATATAATTAATAATGAATTATGGCAGGGTAATTATAATGCGTATGTAAAGGTAAAATCGAAAGTAATTTATTAAGCCGTTAAATGATTTATACAAGATCAGTTTACATATGAATTAAATAAATATATTTATTCTAACAAAGAAAGTCGGAAATTTTATTTTTAAACAAATGATAGAGTAATTAAAATAACTGCTAATCAATATCTTAATGCGTCCCATGGTAATAATAACGATAAAATAAAATGCACGTATTTCGTGGAAATAAACCTTTAAATACTCGGTAATATATTACGAAACATATTATTTTTTAGTTTTCTTTGAAGTTCTTCCACTTCTTGTTTTTTTATGTACCTCTTCGGCTTCTTGTTGAAGCAAAAATTCTAAATTATCTTCATCGTCATCATCTGGAGCATCTTCAACACGGGACCTTCTATCTTGAGTGTCATTCATAACAATTGGTTCAAGGCAAACTAAAGCTAAATTAGACAATTTGTTTTTACCTTTTTTATTTTTAAGCGGCTCAGAACCAATATTAATAGGAGTGGAAGTTGGAATTGGTGTTACTGGTTCATTGATAATGGGAGGCGGGTTAGTGCCCTGTTTAGAAGATTTTGACGTCATTCCACGGGGTCTTTTTGATGTTAGTGAGGTAGTGGCAGCGAAATCAACATCATCTGCGATTAAGTCAATAACTGAACGATTATTTGAAGAACTTGAGGAAGAGCTTTCTTGCGTATTCTGGACTAAACCGACATTGGTAGGCATGAAATCAACATCTGTAACCTCGATAATAGTAAATTCTGAGGTTACACAGCGGATAAAACCAGACACGATAAATAACCTGGTCATCTTAATGCTGTTATTAGCAAGTAGATAGGTGAATCGAGGCGAATTGGTGGGGTAAAATAGTCTTAGTTTCATGTGGACATTCTTTGAGCTTGTAATCGAGTTATATTGACAACACATAGCGTCGAAGTATGTAGAATCACCTAATTCTTTTGGATAGCAGATTACTTGAATAGGGATCATGCAGTGAGGAGTGCTAAGCGGGATTTCATTGGCTTCAAATACTTGTTCAGGATCACCAGCCGCAATGACACAGGCAGAAGAAACAGTAATATACTGTTCAAGATTTTCAACAATAAACTTACCCGCGAACATTACAATATCTCCAACTGAAAATTCTGTATAAGGACGATCATATGGATAAAAATATTTACAATGAACGATTTTAAACTCATTTTCTTTGGTCTGATACTTTGCAATACCTTGAGTTAGAGAAGAGAAGTTATCTTTTGTGACTACAATAGCGATGAATGAAGCATGTGAAGGTATATTTAATTGTATAAAATGAATTGAAAGAATATGTATTAATTAAATTGAATAGAATTGAATTGATATAAAATATTGGTATTAATGAATTGAATTGGTCTATCCGCCGAGGCTATAGTGCAATAAACATTTCATAAACAAGCCTTTTTAGAGAATTTTTTGCATAAATTAAAATTTATCCTAGATGCCGCACAAAAAAATGCATGACAAAAAATAGTAAGACCAAAATTATATAAAATTCTACTAATGTAACTTCCGATAAGCATTAAGTGAAAAATGATTCTTAGCCAATTTATTATAAAGCAAGCTTATTTCTTAAAAAATTTCCTTTTGTTACAGTAGCTAAAAAAAAAATTCAAAAATATAAATTTTCAGTCAAAATTAAGAATTTTGAAGATCATAAATTCAGGGGCATTTGGCAAAAAATTGACCGACCGAATATTTACTGAATCGTTAAGTTTTGATTTGGCTGAGACCGCATAAGACTGCATGTCGGAAATTGATATACAAATTTTCCGAAAGGTGAACTTTGAGATTAATTGAAGTAGCATAGTTTAATAGTTGAACAACTGCTGTAACAATACAATACTAATTCTGGCAATTTAATTGACCACTCCTGTCAATTTTTTTTAAATTATACTTCGCACATAATGACTTTATATTGGATACATTCTTCATTTCACATCACAAATCTATTATGATATAAAACGATCCTGCAAATTTAATTTATAGAATAGCGATAAAAGAGCAGCTCAAGACATTACTCGAGCGTATAAGAATATTAAAAATACAAAAGTCTCAGAACAGTCTCAGGCGAATCTTACCATCGTGACATGTAATTGACTTTTCATGTGTATATTTTGTAAGTAATTACTATTCTCTTTTATTCTAGTCCAGATCACAAGTAATTTTGAAATTTATGTATGTATGTCATATTGTTAGTCAATAACAAGTCAGAAGGTAAGATTTATTCATACACCTCTTCAGTTTCTTGAGGAAAAAACTTTATAGAACTTCTTCTAGTGCTTTTTGCGTACATTTTGTGGCTTTTTCTTTGAACTCCTTATGATTCCTACTAATCCAATTTTGTATTGTTGAAACTTTAGGTACATCATCTTGTTGATCTCCCTACTTAATATGAACTTCTGAAGTTTCTTATACATCCCTTGTGCTGTAAGCTTATCTCGAGAATTTGCATTACCATTCAAATACATACATTCTAGCATATTTTTGACTTGTTGTTTTATTCTCTTGCCTCCACCTTTTCTACCAAGTTCTTGGTTTTCTTTCAAAGCCCACCCTTTCGCAAGCAGATAGTTATTATCAATTCTGTTTATTTCCATTTCAATATGACCTTAATTGTTAAGCAATAATTAGTTATTATTCAAATTTTGTTTTCAAATTTTATACAGTACTTCAATTTTTATTTTCTAGATCTTCTTGATCCTTTTCATCTTCTTGTCACAATGTATTTAATGATAAATCTATAATAATACAATAATTTAGTAAAAATAGCAAACTTGTAATAGTACAATAATGCAGCTTTATCTAGCATCAAGCAACTGTTATATTAAGAATTGATCTTTTTTTTAGTTACTAATTACCTAATGATCTGTTTGGTATTGGCATAGTCATTTTTTTAGAAGACACAGTATTTATAAGATATGGTTATGCAATAATTAATATCATGAAATTTGTTTTGTTAGAGCAAATAATTGGCTGACATGTGCCACACAGCAGCACATTTCGACCAATCATTTGTTCCAACTGAACAAATGATCCAATATCGATGTTATCGTGCAATTATAATTATGATTTAAAAGTTGTGATTGGCTAACTGAGTTTTAATTTGGGATTGTTGTGATTACGTAATAACATAGCAATAAGAAATTTTTTTATGATCATATGAGTTTGCATGATAAGTAGGGTTACTCAAATTTAAATCAAATCAAATATTGGGTCAATTTGAATTTGATCAAATCAAATTGACCCTGATTTGAATTTAATTTAATTCAAATATTTGGATTTGAATTTGATTTGAATTTGAATTTTTAATAGTAATTTTCAAATCAAATCAAATATTTGTCAAATCAAATCAAATTTGGCCAGATTTGAATTTGATCAAATCAAATATAGTCAAATTTGAATTTGAATTTGATCAAATATTTGATTCAAATATTTGAAGATCAAATCAAATTGTGGAACCCTAACGATAAATAAAGATATTACAGGTTCTGAGCAGACAATTTCTTCATTGCGTAATTTTGCAATTTGAGTTAGAGAGTATTAAAGATAAGATCCAATATGTGGTAAAGAACATGCTTGTATATATCTTGCATAATTACTATTCACTGGCTATTCATACCAAAAATATTTAGAAATTTTAGTCATGGTACCAACTATTGGTTTTTTTTTGTTTTGAATCTGATATTTTCGTAGTCATATTTATTTGATTTCTGTTTGGTTCAAGATTTGCCAGATACATTCTAGACAGATTTTTTTGCTGCTTCTACATTATTTGAACCATCAGTTACATTATACCAATTCATATATAACATTTAATTGCAATTGCTCAATAAGCAGTTGAAATAATTTAAAATTTGATATACAGTCAACCTTTTTTAAATGCAACTTATAGAAACAAGAATTTTAATAGCTTGCATTTAAAAACAATAAAAAATTTGATTTATAGGTGTTTAGTATATATTTGGATTAGGGTTAAAAATTGCATTTATAAAGTTGCATTTGGAGAAGTCTACTATATTTTTTTAAAAAAATTGTAATTTACCAATGCATAATGTGAGCCTATAGTAGTTTTGCTTCACCTGGTTCAAGAAACAGTCATCCATGTACTTGAATGCTATACTATTCATTCCATTAAGCCACTATAGTCATTAGTTGGCAATTATAATAATGTGGTCCATTTTTGATATAATTTGTATCCACTTAGGTTTATTTTCAAGTGTTAAAAATATGGAGATGCTATAAACTATGCATCTTGCTTTGTATCAGTATTCTAATGATCATATGCACCAATTTCTAATTCCAAATTATTTTTGCAAAGATAAAAACTAGAAGTATATATAATGTTCACCCTTGTTTGCCAAAAAAATTTTGCTTGGTTTCTCTTGATAATTTAGGTAAAATTCTCATTTTATAATTAGCAATTATAACAGCACTATCCTGATCTAGTTGTGCTAAAAGATAGCTGTATTAAATGTTTAGATAGATTTTTTTTGCATGATGTGCAAGATAATATTTGAGTTTTTCTTGAATTTCATTTAGTTTTTAGTGATATCAGGTAGGAATATGTTCTTTCAAATCACTTAACAAAATAAAAAATTCATTACATTTTTCACATCTTCTTGTATGTTTTTGGTTGCATTCTCCAAAAAAGTATAAAAGTCAATAATATAAGCATTCTTGCTATTGAACTTTTCTATCTATATTAATGATGAATTCTCTTTCAAAATCCCTTTTTATATGTTGTTTTAGCAAATCAATTCATGAAAGTATATTATCCTATTATATTATAAAACTATAAGTATTTTTTTATAAATTGAATTACTATTAAACACCTGAAGTTTAAAATATCATTATAATAGATAAAACTTTATAGTTTGTATTTAATCAATATAGTACAATAAATTGATGTTATTATAAATAAAATTTACTGATATTTTATTTTTAAAATTTTTTTGAACAAAATCTCTAAATCTTTAAATAGGTCATAGCCCTATGAAAAAAGTGGCCTGTGTAGCATGTGTTTCTACGAAGAGACACAGTCAGGTGCGGTATGGCCGGATATCTGGGTTTGTACGTCTGTGTTCCATGTTGGCATGTCAAATTGGTCTGAATTGGACCATCTACTTGGACATTTTGGACCATAAATGGACCAGGTTTCCTACACTTTACTAAACCATAACACAGGGCTTTGGCATGAGTGATTACATGTAATATAACATTCTTGTACGGGGTACGTCTAAAGCTGTGTGTAGTTATATATTTTTAACTTTTTAATTAGGGTTTGGGTAAGAGTAAATTAGGGTCCGGAATAAAAAGCCCGTGATATTTTTGAATTTTTGATGGGCATGCACATAGTGTCACACAAATGATGTATAAACCGTAATCAGTATATGTAAGTAGTATAATAAATACTCTATCAGCAAATGGGTTTCATTTGTACCTCACATGTGTCTGATGCCAGTGGCAAGTCTTCAAAGTCAAGCAGGTCGGGCCTACGGGCCGGCCTGTTGGGCCTGACCCGCTTGACTTTGAAGGCTTGCCACTGGCATCAGACACATGTGAGGTACAAATGAAACCCATTTGCTGATAGTGTATTTATTATACTACTTACATATACTGATTACTGTTTATACATTATTTGTGTAACACTATGTGCATGCCAATCAAAAATTCAAAAATATCACGGGCTTTTTATTCCGGACCCTAGGGTAAATGTAGGATTAGGATAGGACCCCGGACAATTATATTTAATCTGGTATGTATGAAATGAGGTAAATTTTTTGAAAAAAAATTTAAAAGGTGGTATGTAAAAAATGAGTTTTTTAGAAAAATGTGGGGGTAAAATGTAGTAAATAAAAAAATAGTGGTAGGATCTTTTATAGGTAAATTTTTACAATTTTTAAGGTAGTATGATATAATGAGGTAAATTATTATACTATTATAGAATGTAGTGCTCCTAGGTCCGGTCCGGGAACAGACCAGACTCTGACTCTAAATTTTACTAATTTCAGACTTCAGACCAGACTATGAGTCCAGTCCGGGTCTGGTCCGAAGTCTGCAGACT
>QKWP01000547.1:89111-128199 GCA_003550325.1 Gigaspora rosea
TTTTACTTGAAATTTGGAGAAAAGATGCTTAAATTTGACTTTTTTGATCAAAAATCCAAAATTATGCATCTTTTCTCCAAATTTCAAGTAAAATAAAAACAACCCTGCCGATTTAATATATTTTTAGGTGCTGAACAAGTTTACTTAGTGCATTTTGTTAGAATTAATTAATAAAAATTTGTGTATTTTAAGAATTTATAGAATTTTACTAATAAAATTCTACAAAATCTTATGATTCACAAAATTTTACTAATTATTTCTAACTTATTTATTTTACTTAAAATTTTGAGCATTAAGATTATTCTAATAATTTATCACTTTATAAAATTTAAAATTTATCTTAATTTGGTCAAGCTATAGAAAATAAAAAATTTTTTGTATCTGGTAAGTAAAAGTTTAGGTAAATTTTAGAATTTTTATATGTAGTATATATAAAAGTGAGTATAAAATCTAAAAATTTTTGGGGTAGATTTTTTCAAATCTTATAATTGGATTGCATACCACATTATATATAATTGTCCAGGGTCCTATTAGGATGAGATTAGACTTTATAGTAAAATTGCCTTCCCGACATTTTTTGTAATAACCCAAGGTATATTTAGATACTCATTTTTTGTATTTCTGATATTTTTCACTTTTTTCACTTTTCTTCATCGGGCTGATCCGTGTTGATCAAAACAATCAATTTTATTGTTTCTATATCACGTAACTGCACATGACTGTAGACAACCCTGTTTATATGTGCCACTCAATGCATGTATCATTACTGTAAAATGTAAGATACATGCTATTCTGTTACGTTTTGGTCCATGTTTCATGCCTTTATGTGCCACATAACATATGCCTATCCAGGCAACCTCATGCCAACCCGTACCAACACCCGGACCACATTTCTCATAGGGTAGACATACTCATTACAATTCGTACATAAACTACTTATAATTGTTTGATAACAAATATTTGTTGCATTATTTAAGCAGTCCATAAATGCAGTTTTTCATATTCTATTTAGATATTTTTCTTTGAATTTTGTCCATAATGTTTCTTTTTGATCTTGAAAATAATTATAGGTAATTAAGTTTTTGGATCAATTTATTATATGAGCTCATAGTGACGTTTGATTTGTCTTGAAAAAGCAACTAAAATTGTAATTCTTAAATATTGGAAAATTGATAAACTGTTCTTTGAGAAACATTAATAGATAGTGTGCCAGGTCCATGCAATCATGCATGCTTTCAAGCAAATTTATTATAGTTTTACTAATTTATAATGAAAATAAATTGTGTAAGTAAATATTTTGATTCAGATTATTTTTATTTACTTATTTGTAATTTAGCTTGAAGCTCTTTATAATGAAAATTTTCTGCTATTATTGATAGAATTTGAACTTTTCCCTAAGTTTCACATTTATTAGAATTCAAAGCTATATCAAATGACTTCCAAAAAATTCATCATGATCAGTTGTAAAATTACTATTATTATCTGAAAATTCAATAAAATCTAATTGCAACAATTCATTATTATATAAATATTTTAGATTATTTTGATCAAATATAGAATCTTTTGTACAACTCCAAAATTCAATCTTCGATTTATTTTTAGAAAATAGTGAAATATTATAACAACCACAAGTATACAACATTGCTTTCTATGCACAAACCTCTTTGTCTTGAATTTCATAAGTAGGTGAATACAGTATTTGAAATTAGTGTTCTCAGAGTTCTCATGAGAACACTAGTTTAAATTTGTGCATAGTAAAAATTTTTTACTGTTCTCTTATTAAATTTTTTTGAGAACAGTAAAATAAAAATATTGTTTTTATAGTAATTAGTAACAACATGTTATTATTATATCAAATAGAAATAAATATGACTAATTATTTTTCTTTTTCATAGTGAATGTGGGTCGTATAACAGTTGTTATACGCCAAATAGACTCACACAAACTCACGGTATAACAGAAAAAGAAAAATAAATCTGTTATTGAATGTTTCGCACCCAATAACAGCATATCTGGCTTTGAATTTAATGTTCTTGACAACCTGAGCCCCTTCGGGGCCCAGGTTAGCACATTAAATTCAAAGTCAGATACTTCTTTTATTTGTTATCCAAAATGATCATCCCGTGATCCTTCAGATCACGGTATTCTCATTTCTCCTGCCAAATAAAACTGTTATTGAATGCTACACATCCAATAACTATTTATTATAATAATTATTATCAAAATTATTTAGTTAAACTTATATATAATTATTGGTAATCTCATTTGTTCTAGCTAAAAAAAGCTAAAAATTAATATTGTCTATATATAAAAATTTTTAAATTTTAATAACTTATCAATAAATTTTTTTATGTAAAATAATATAGGTCTTGGGCTATCTTTTGATATATATTTTACTATTCTTTTATAAGCAATTTGTTAAGTAATAAATTTTATAAAAATTTTAATTTTTAAAAAAAAATTAGATTTTTTTTTAAAAAAATAGATTTTAAGCATTTTTGCAAGCTATATGCAGTGTGACAAGTTTGTACTACGCAAGTACATAGCTATGCATATCCTGAATATACAGTTAAAATTTGAGCTTAATTGGATCAGTAGTTGTTAAAATATAAATTTTTAAAGTTTTTTAAAATTTTATAACCGAATTACTATATTGTATGCACAAAAATTACTATAGTAATTTTTTACAACTTTTGCACAACATAGTAATTCAGTTATAAAATTTTAAAAAACTTTAAAAATTTATATTTTAACAAGGGTGTGGCGCCTTAGAGAAGTGGTCAAGGTGTCACTCTCCAAGTGGCAGGTTGACAGTTCGAATCCCACTATTGATGCTTTGAACAAAAGGCCTGTGTTCGGTAACCATATGGCTCAGATTGGTTGGGTTGCAAAAACCTGTTACCTTGGTTCCACCATCTTGAATGGGAGCTACGGCGCAATGGTGTTATCATTACACTATAAAATCCAGGGAACCGGAGAAATAGAAACCTGTTTGGCAAGTCCCGAATTAGGAGGTAATAGTGAAGATCTACAACGGCACTACCAAAAGAAGGTGGGTGGCCAGGATCGGAATGAACCTAATAAGGGCAGATGGCTTTGTCGCTAAATCCGTATCCGAAGTGGAATGGGACACAGAAGACAACGGTAGGCATTTGGTGCGAGGGTAAAGTAGCCCTTAGGCTGATGATTTATCTAAAAGAGTTGGGGCCCCTTAATATCTGCGCTTGTGCAGTGCAACGGGTAGTAATAGGAAGAGCGTGAACCAGAGGGTTTAAATAGGCAATTCCCGTAGTTGGGTTGTCGGTATAGCAGCTAGTGTAGAACCTTCAGGCGGACTACTTAAATTAGGCACCAAAAGTGCACGTGTGGCTAGTTGTATCCTCATTCATATAATAAATATTACGTCCTAATAACTCATAATAAAATCCCGGCCATAGTACTCGGGCTCTAAAGTTAAAAAAAATTAATATTTTAACAACTACTGATCAAATTAAGCTCAAATTTTAACTATATATTTAGGATATGCATGGCTATGCACTTGCGTAGTACAAACTTGTTACACGGCATATAGCTTGCAAAAATGCTTAAAATCTATTTTTTTTAAAAAAATTTATTTTTTTTTTAAAAATTAAAATTTTTAAAAAATTTATTACTTAACAAATTGCTTATAAAAGAATAGTAAAATATATATCAAAAGATAGCCCAAGACCTATATTATTTGACATAAAAAAATTTATTGATAAGTTATTAAAATTTAAAAATTTTTATATATAGACAATATTAATTTTTAGCTTTTTTCGGCCAGAACAAACGAGATGACCAATACTATTCCTTAAACTGTATAGTGTACATATTTGTACACTAAAATTTTGAAAGGCTTATTGTATAAAATTTTATTAGGCTTTACCTCCTACTTTCTAAGCTAAAATAAAAGCATGTCACATGATAAATACTATATAATTCCTATTTCACAAAATTTCTTTTATAATTTTTAAAAAATTAGCTATCTAATGTGGATCATAATAGAATTGTAATAGGACTTTGATGTCCCAATTTAATACTAAAAAAGGAACCTGCATGTGACACTTATTAAAATTCTTTCCAATTGTCACACACAGGTTTCTTTCATAATACAACATTAAAGTTGATCATAGATACTTCATGACAACTTTATTTAATTAGTTTTTTTAAGGCAATGCTATAGAGATATAGCAGCCCAAAGTTTGGTTCACAAAAGTATACTTTATGGCCATCAGCTAAAGTTTTACTTGATGTTTAGGCCATATGAAGTGATCCACACTGTGACTGTAGAGTGTGCTGTGTAACTTGAGTTTATAAAAGTTACCATAACTAATTAGAATAGAGGTTTTATTAAAAAAAATTTTTTTAGAACTTAATTTTTTTTAAAAATTTTAGCATACAAATTTGTATGCTAAAATATACAGTTTAAGGGATAGCATAGTTGCAAAAATATGCTCTAATGTATTTTTATATTTAGATGTTTAACTAATATTATTTATGCTTTTATAGGTAATATTAGAAAATTAGTACATTAGTTGTTATAATATAGAGTAAAAAAAGGTACATATATTTTTAATTTTTTTTTTTTTTTTTTTTTTTTTTTTTTTTTTTTTTTTTTTTTTTTTTTTTTTTTAGTGAACTTAAATGAGAATATAAAGAATAGGTTGAGAACATTTATAACTATTATGCTGTTCTCATGAGAACAGTATTTGGGACTGAAATTTTAAACATTGAGTGGATATATTGTTTTTAATACTTTATCCAGTTGAATTATTGTATTTTTTTGATGCAGCTAGTTAACAAATAAAATTTTCTATTTTTTTAATATATTGGTTGCAATTTTTCATTGATATATATATAGTTCAAATAAATTATCAAGTACGCCAGGTGTTTCCCAATTACATGGTGTACAAGAAATTGTAGGTTGATATTGTTGTACTAAAGGGTGATTAGATCTAAAAAGGTTTATCATATTTTGCAAGTATATTAGTTTTTTTCATACTGTATCTGTTATTATATCTTTATAATAAAATTTGGTTTTATCTTATTCATAAAAATCAAGATAGTACACATTATTTGTGATATATTGATGTAAAAGATAATTTTTTCTTCGTTTTTTTGGCTATAAGTGATGAAGTTATTTTATTACCAATTTGATACTACTATTCTAAATTGTTCAAATTTAAAAAATAATAGTATAAATATAATAGGTTCGTATTATTTCACTAACAATCACTTTACTAACATAACATTTTACTAACAAATACTCACTGATAAGTACATTTTAACGATAGTTTGTTTCACTAAAACACATTTCACTAACAAGTTTTTTTAAAAAGCACACTAAATTTAGCCCCAATTCTACCTAATTCTATTCTAACTCTAATAACAATAACCAGAATTACTTTAATGAGCTTTAGTAGAATAAGCTTTTGGTAAAATGAACTTGTTGGTGAATAATTGTTAGTGAAGTGATTGTTGATTAATTGATTGCCACCCAAATAGAGCATCATTTAATAATTGAGAGTCTAAGTTTCTTAATTAAATTCCAATACAGTTGGACCTTCCAAAACTGATATTTTCAAAACTGATAACCTGTAATAACTGATAAAAAATTGAGCCACTATGTCTGTTCCATAAGTCAAACCTGATAATCTGTTATTTCTAATAACTAATACTCAAAAATTAAATATCTATAAGTTATCAGATTTGACAGGTAAAATAAATTAATTTGATTAGCTTAAATCAGATTTTGTATAACTAATTATATATATATAGTAAATTTAGCTAATTATATTTGTTTATAGCTATATAACTAGTAGATTATTAGTATATCAAAACATATCAGATATAATCTCTCAAAACTGATACAAAAGCCAGCCATCATACATATTGGTTTAGGAAGGTTTAACTGTATTGCCAGTCCTGTTTTGTTTTGTAAAAAAACAGTTTATATATTGTTGTAATTGCTGCTAATTGAGAAGACAATATTTCAGATTTTAAGCCACTACACTATATAAAAATTCTGGTTTTGAAGGATTTGTTTTATTTTGAACTACTATTATTGTAAATTATGTTTGGTTTAATGTAACTACTACTCGCATATAAAAACAGTACGATTGGCTTATTATTTTTGGTTTTAAAAACCTACCAATCTTATGCATATGACTAGAGATTGGTTTTATGCATGCACATGATTCCTCAATCATGTGCATGAATGCGCATTAATGCACATATTTTGAATCATATGCATTTTATTCCATCAAAATTTTATATAGAAAAATTAAATATAAAATAAGTATATTTAATATTTTAATCTATCTATATCTTCAATTCTGGGCCTGTTTGCTTTAACATTTTTGATTGGTCTATCTGAAAAATGTGATCTAAATATAGGAAAACTAACAGAAATACATAAGATGATTATGACTATTTTTATGATCAAGTAATTATTATAACATTTCAGTAATTATTATATTATTTTTTAATGCCTTTATTAATGCCCTTAAACAACACAAAATTGTGAAATGTGAATTTTCCAAATTTACTTTTGTTGTTTGATTGCCTAATATTTACAAACTATTTTGGGCTAAAAAAGTTCATGAATTTGAAAACATCTTGTATAATGGAACATGACAAATGCTCTGCTATAGATAAATATATGATTAATACAAAAAATAGTGAATATATTAGTGAATATCAAAAAAAATTACATAAAATCAAATATTTAGATAATTGATTTCTAGAATTTTTGGCAGGATTTTTTGCCGCCCAGATTTTCTGATAATCAACTAATTTTCTTAGTAACTCGTAGTTTTATGTCAATCTGCCAACCAATAAAATCACAGTTATGTTCAAAAGATGATCAGTGTGCTAAAACTAATATAGCAATATAAGGTCTTCTCTTTGCAACACTTATTTTAAAAAATTGGTATTCATCAATAAAACTATGCTGCATACTATCTGTTATTGGAATAATGAGCTTTGTAACAAACTTTTTATAGTTAGCTTATACTAATTCGACTAACTCACTATATATTGCAATTACTGGTATAGTGAACAAATTTTGTAATAGAATTTTTATAAAAACTCATGATAAAAATCACAATAATTCTAATAAAAACTGGCTCAACAATGTACCGTGGATACTGAAATAGAGTGTGAATTCTGTGGCAGAGTTTATAGTAACATAATTTTAATGCAAAATAACTCAATCTTATTTATATACTGTAGTTAATAGAATAGTATGTTCAGTAACAGAATGTTTTTGTGATGATTCATTGCAAACTAACTCAACATATTTATGAATATTATGTAATAGATTTTAACTAAGTTTATAAAGTTTTATACAAAGCTCCCATGGCAGAGCCACATAAAGTGTCAAATTATATAAGATAAGCAACTATGAAGTTTACAATTAGCTAATTTGTAAAAATATATATATATATAGACAAATTCTGATTAGGAATCAAGTATGTAGTAGCTTTATTTAATATATTATCAATAATAAAAATAAAAATTAAAAAAATTTTTTATCATGCGGTATCATGCGCATTTTATTAAAAAATGATCCGCTTGTGAACGAAGTCACATTATTGCGAGTCACCGGACCTTCCGTGTGACAGCAGATCACTGACGAAATGGTATTTTAGGTAACCTGATGATCTCTTTGTTCTTTGATTTTTCTGCTCGACATTGTGTCCAGCTATCCCCCCCACCTCGCCCCAAAGGAAAATAAAAAGAAGAAAGAAGAGGAAGAAAGAGGGGCTGAGCAGAAAAGGGCGATACATTACCAAGAGTCACTGGATTTGTCGCGAATATGAAAAAGCAACAAACAAAGAGATCGAAGTACTATCCTCGAGAAGATCTGCTCACGTGACGTCCTGCGGCTTGTTCCGCGACCCCATCCCATACTGTATGACGTAGTTTGCATAAAGGACGTGACTGTAGTTATGAAGGTGGTCACGACTGTTGTGTGCGAGGAAGGGGCACACGACGAGACGAGCAATAATAATGCGCATTTTTCCCATCTCTAGTTCTCACACTGTTTGCTATAGAGATCAACCACCAAAAAAAATTCTTGTAATATTATTACAGCTGTAGTGCAAAACTGTCAAATAAAAGGCCCTTCGCCCCGTTATTACTATTATGGATTAAATTAGCGATTTAAACTTGTTACATATTTTTCTATTATTTTTTTGTATTTAATATTATTCTATTATTTTTTTCTTTTGTATACATTTTGTCACGTGTCATTATTTTGATAAATAATAAGTAAAATCTATTAATTTTTATCGATATAAATAATTAGTCATTGAAATGTGGCTGGCTTGGAAAGCGCAGTGCATTTAATTTCGCATTCAATAAATTTTCTGCACTGACGCTGAATTTATAGCGCTGAAATTTTACGCATAAACTATAAAGTATTAATGTGAACGCTAAATTTGTAGCGTAGACGCTATAGGAAATTAAAATATACTTACATTTTAATAAAGCAAAATAAGTTCCACATTCGTTTTCAATAAAAAAAAATAAAATACTTATCTTCTGAATTCGACTTGTAACTTTAATAAACCGTTTGTAACGCAATTCGACGGACTGGATTGACTTGCAACCTCGAATCGACTTATTGAGGCTCGAATTTTTGTGTGTCACCAGACTTCGTAAATTTTCGGAGATTTCCATTAATAATGAGTTTACTCCTAACGTGACTTCACCCTAATCTCACCCTAACCCTAAAGAGTTTCATGGGTTTTCATTGGGTAAAAATCACGGGGTAAAATTTTTTTTGAGAGCTACCACAGCTAATTGACGGAAATTGGTCACGTGATAACGTTCAAAAATTATCGCCTCAATTAAAAGTTCTCTTGTGGATATCTTTCTATTGATCTACCAATTAGCTCACCAGTGTCAGTCAGTTATTTTGAACCCCGTTAACCTTTTTCCCATAATTCCCTAAAAAAGTAAAAAAAAAAAATAATAAATTTACGAATTTATAATGAGATTTTAGTAATTAATATTACGTTTTTCTTTTTCACCTATTTTTTGCCGTTTTACTTAACCTTGCCTTTTTGTTAATTCGTTATTTTAATAACTTATCTGTTCTTTAGATGATATTATCATTTCATGCAGGCTTTTGTTCAGACGTAAAAATTCTTTAGGTTTTTGTATTTTAACATAAATTTTCATGTAAACAAAAATTTCAATGTATCAGTTTATTAATCAATTTGCTTTTAAAGTTTCCATTCAATTATCAATTGTTGATTAAAAGTTTTACGAGGATTACGAAATTTTATTATTATTACAGGGTTGGGAGCCAGTCAACGATAAAATTTCTAAGTGTAAGGCTATAAGGTCCTCTTCTTTGCCCCCTCCGTCTCAACCCAATTAATTACAATTGATACTGTAATCGTATAAAATATATAATGAAAGACAATTTATATATATTTGTTGTCTTGATGCATATTATTCATTGATAAAAGAAATAAAAGAAGTAGAATCATGCTTCTAATTATTTGAAATAGCTTTCAATTTGCTATAGATCACATCTGCTGTCGGCCGTTTAATAGGTTGTGGACTCCATCCTAGCTTCATAATCTCTTCATATTCCGGAGGGGTACCTTCTATTAGCTGTGGGCGCTCATTATTTTTCAAAATTCTTTCAGCCAAATCCGGTACACTCGTAACGTCGGCAAAAGGCATTTCTTGAGAAGCTATTTCCCAAAGCACAATTGAAAAACTGTCGAGTAATTAATTAAGAGTGAGAATTTTTATAATTTCGTAATTTCATATACTAATATTTGACCAAACCTGTATATTTCACATTGTTTAGAATAAGAAGTTTTGGTGTAATTTTTAAGCTTTTCGGGTGCAAGCCATCTGAAAAATGATAAATAAACCTTAAAGAATATGTATATATATCTAACTATATATATGGTATTTTATTATTTACCTATATATTAACATGATATCCTTCATGGGCGTCGTATTTTCTTTCATTCTACGACTAGAGTTGAAATTACTGATTTTCGCTGTCAAATCTTCCGTCAACAATATATTATGACTGACTATTAAAGAAAATAAAATTAGAACAACATAACAGACAAACTATAAAAATATTATGAACCGTACCTTCTTATATCATGGTGCAAAATATCACAAAAATGACAAAAAACCAGACCGTTTGCAATATCACGAGCAATTTTTAATTTGAACTCCCATGATAAACCTGGATTCTTTTTCAGATATGTATTAAGGTCATCTAGTTCAGCCCATTCTGAAATGATGTATAGTTTTTCATCATGCAGCATTGTGCCGTAACTATTTGATTGAAATAGTAAGTTCTCAGTTAAACAAAATTCATATATTTAAAGTAATATGCCTTACAAAGTTTTTATATTTGGACAGTCCTTAAGTTCCGTTAAAATAGCGGCTTGTTTTTTAATTTTTTCAATATTTTTTTTATAGTCTGCCCGGTTTGTAGATTCAGAGTTTAGATATGCAATCTCTTTCTGTGCAACTGGTTGCGATATATTTCGATATAGTTTTTTAACAATCTGCCCATCTCCACGCTTCACTTCCTTCCTTTTTTCTAAATCGAGGATTTGATTATGAGGAATATTCGAATTTTGTAAAAATTTATTCGCTTCCGAACTATTCTCATCAGAGGTTGCAATGTGAATGGCCTTTAATTTTTGTTCAATCGCATTAACATTTTGTTGATTCGTTTGTTTCTTTATTTCTTCTAAGGTGTGCATAGAAATTTTAATTTCGGTATGGAATAATTTCGTGTCGCGTTTAATGTTTTCACTCGTTCGAAGACATTTTACGAATTCTAAATCCTTAACTGCGGAATCGAATTTTGTGGTAACTTCAACGTATACTGTTTCAATCTAATATTGAGTTTGAAAGATTGGAATTGTTAATTGTCACTTTAAAATAATGATATATTATATCAAATTACCTTATGAGCAGAAATAAGCTTCATTAAGGGTACAGACTTGCTGATATTATGAACAAATTCTTTACAACTTTTTATTGCATGATCTAAATTTTCTAATTCTAAATGTTTATTTAAATTTTGAATGTCCTTAATAGATTTTTTAAGTTCTTGACTTACAACATATATACGCCATAACAGCGTACAGCCAATAAATTTGTTATGTCCTGCGTTTTCAATTATATCGAGTATTTCATAAAATGTTTCAAATATTTTCTGATGTATTTCAGGAAATTCTACAGAATCGTGTATTTCAGGATATTTTACAGAATCATGTATTTCAGGAAACTTTACAGAATTATTATCAATAGCAGTAAGCATAGCGTCAAAGTCTTCTTCAGGAAATGATGCAACTTTTACAGAATCATAATCAATAGGATCAAGCATAGAGTCAATGTCTTCTTCATGATTATCTAATGTAAGGATTGACGGACAATCTGAAATGTCTATTTTTTTAGATGTATGTATTGGTTTACCTATTTTATTCAAAAACGGTGTTTTGTTCATTTGATCTTCTGTAAGTATTATTATACACCACTGGATTAAATATTTTGATTCTTTATTATAAATTTCTTTAGGTATTTCGCTTTCATTATCATTGTCAATATCACTTTCATAACCATGATTAACAGGTTCATGATGTTTTTCATTTTCGATTCCATTATTGTGATTGACTGAAATTTCTATTTTAATTTCGTCATCATGATATTTTTGAATACTAGCTGTGAATTTTGTCTTGTAATCTGATATAGGGTATATAAAATTTGTACACATAATAGAATTTTCAGGTAGATTTTCAGGAACTTTTAATGTAATGTAAGAATGTTCAATGAACGTAAATTGACAGCTATTTAATGCTAATATAGGAATATTTCGCGTGTATAAGCTATAAAATCCAATTTCTGATGGCAATCCAATTAACATCCAGACTATTTGAAAATTATTAAACTCGCTAAGTAAAATAAAATAAACTTCATTAGACTTACGTTAATAAATTCTACTATTTTAAAAAAGGCAAAGTGAATACCTACTTTGTTATGTCAAAATTTTCAATTATCACCGAAAAACCGAATATATTCGTAGATTGAAATTTAATGCTTGCTAAGTCAATTACTTCACCATTTTGCGATACAAGTTTTCCAAACATTTTATAATTACTTGAACTTAGGGTATCAATAAATTTTACACGATATTCATAAATAGAGGCTTTGACAGAAACTACACCTGTAATAAGAACCCTTTCTTTAATTCCAATTTTTTCAATTCCAAGTATAAATTCGATCTCTGTTTGCAGATGTTTATTAAGTATTTTATATAAAGGATACAATTCATTCCAATTTATAACTTGTGATGAGTCAGGGTCATTTTTTAACAGAGATAGCCATTCTTGAATATCATCTATCAAAATATCATCACCATCGATGATGTTAAATAAGATGTGTCAAAATCTGACTCTGATCTGACAAGACTATTCCAATCATTTAATATTATATTAAATTCAATAGAATTGTTAAAATCAATCCATTTGGTATCTTGTCTCGGTAAATTATTCTTTACGATTAAATTACATATTCTATATAATTTATGTCCGAATGTTATTCTTCTGGGGAAAAAATACCCGTAATTTTCAAATATTTCAATTAGTTTGCGATAAGGATTGGAATGATTTAGAGCTTCTTTCACAGAAATCTCGAATTTCTCAGATGGTTTTATTTTTTCATTTTCGAAAATTATCTCCGCTTCTGGACACAATATTGCCAGATAAACAGGTGATGTCTGTAATTTATCATCTTTTTTCTTTTTATCAGTTAGATTTTTATCGATACCAGATATCCAGTCATAATATTTTGAGTCAATGGCAAGAGGATCAATATCGTCTTTCAACAAAAAAGTATCTTTAGGCTCTGTGGAATATACCACTTTAACTTTGGATCTTCTAGTTATATTGTCGAATTCTATAAATTCTAATTTTGTTTCAAAGCCAATTGCTGAGTTGTCAGCAAAATGTATTCCACTTTTGTTGATTAATAAGCCATAGTCAAAAATCTCATTTTCGATTATCATTTCTTTCGACATACTTAAATGAATTTACTCAGTTTAAATCGTGCATGCACTTAAAGTAATGCTTAAATGTTTTAGCATTCATAAAGCTGATTATCATAAAAGGAAATGCTTTTGTAAAATCATCACGGAAAGCAACTCCGCGCCATGCAACTTTCTTGTCTATATGTACTACATATTAAATCGGACATTACATTCCATGGTGACATGGTAACGTTGTACGAACGTATAAGGTGTGTACATATCTGATATGTGATACATATAGTATTTTAACTTCGTTATATAAATGTATTTGTACTATTTGTACTTTCATTGACTTTTTGTTAAAATCAACTGAAAGATACTTAGTCTTATAAAATACAATGGGATATGGGAAAGTTTTTAAGATTTCGAAAGCTCAAGAAAATCTGGTCCGAAATTTGTTTATTGATATTTATGAATATGGATTCAAATTTAATGAAAACAAATTCGTAGAGAAAGTTAACAATAAAGCATTTGAATTCACACCAGAAGATATCAAAGTATGTTTAAAGCGTCTTGATGAAAGCAATACGATAGTATGTAGACATGAATTAGATGTTATACGCAATAAAAATCGCATATTGGATGAAAAAATTAAAGTCGGACTACCCTGGCTTTCTACGTTTCTTGGTGATACTGATAGGCAAAAATCTAAAAGCATTGAAATATTTTCTGAATACTTTGTTGAAACTTGGAAAGAGGCAGAAATTACTTTTTCTAAATCACACGTCAAACCAACCCGCGAATTAATTAAAGATGTAACTGATGCATTGGGCGAAAACACTACTAATGAAAAATTACAAGCTCTCCTTAAAGTAACAAAAAAATATGGCAGTTTTTATGCTTGTCGTCTTATTTTCGGTAAAGCGAGTATCAAAGAAAAAATACAAATAAATAATTTAAGTATATTAATTGTTTCCTGATAATAAGTATTTTGCATTATCGAAATTGATTACCTTCTTATTTTAGATGAGAGTTCAAAATCTACTAATACCGGTGCACAATTTGAAATCAAGCCTAATGGCATAGAAGGTAGCATTGGTTTAAATGTTGCTAATAGAACTGCTAAGAAATCAAGAAGGTTCGATAATTATGGTGATCGTATTGATCCTACCAATTGGGAAATTATCGGATATGATGAAATTCATTTAATATTTGATTTATTGGATGATGATTTGCGGAAAAAGACTTTAGATGTTTTGGGCCATCGAATTTTATCAGCTGGTAGTGATCTCATAAAGTTTGATTTCAAAAATTCGAAACCATTAATTTACCCGTTAGAGACTACACGAACGCACGTTGAAGACGCCAGCAGATGCCATATTTTTGCGTCAATTGCAAACCAAAATGACAAGGAAGCATTTTCATTGCATATTGATTACGTAGATGAACACACGCCCCAAATTGTTGTTTATCGAATTGGACATAAAAAAAAATTAATTTCTCATGCGAATCAAAGCATAGAATGTTCAGTCAAACTCAATTGGATCATTGTTGGACAGCCAAAAGAGTTTGATTTTGATATAGTAGAATGCCCAGTAATACTAAGAAGTTATAATTACAATAGTTTTAAAATGGAAAAAATTTTATACAAATTCCTATAGGTCAAATTCAAAATTTTAAAGAAGATATTCAAAATCTTCAAGAAACCTGCATATTGAGTACATGTGTACTAGAAACAGGCTCGTTGAGCAAAGATTTATATAATCGTAATAAAACATCTATCATATTTGGTACTCATTATTCACGTTCCAATCAAGCTGCATGTATGTTTGCTTACAATCTTAACGATAAAAAAAATTTTATTGATGAAGAAATTTTGCAAAATTTAAAATTACATATTTGGTAAGTAATACTTTTTATTAATTCTTTTTATCTTAAATAGCTTATTTAATATGGTCTATTGTTCATAACAGTGCCGTTGATGTAGATCTTTCATATAAAACCTTCAAATTTGGTCAAATACCGATTAAATTGTATGCCGGGAGCAAAGCTAAAACAATATATTATGGGATTGAATATCCAAAAATTAAAAATGTTTTTCCTGTGGATAATGAAAGCTTAATATTAGTAAATCAAATTTTAGATTGTCCCAAAAATTGCAACGATCATGGTATAGTCAATGTAAACACTGTAAACACTGGCGGAATTATTTACAGGTCGTTTGGCCCACAATGCACAGATGAAAGAAGTATAGCTTATTTTATAGTTCCTCTAAACAATTCACCTTTGTTTGACAACCTGTCTATAAGTAGAAATGAAACTACTGAAAAGTGAGTATATATTTTGACTAACATTAATATAAATGTGAAATTAGTTAATCGCATATCGATATGATTGTAACTATCGGTATAATTATTTTAGTGTGTACGTATAAAATTAACTTGGCTCTATCATTCATTAAATATTAATTATATTTTTACTATCTTTTATGCTCAATATTTTTCTGCTAACTTATATTTATAATGGATAGATCGTGAGTATAAAGTCTCATTAAAATTGCATACTATTTAAATCATTCTTCAATTTTATAATCCTATAAATAATTGGTAGATATGAAGAACCACTTACAGATTTTAATGAATTAGCTCATAAATCAATGGACGGTAATGAGACTTTCGACCGTATCAGATATTCTGAGCACGTTGTTACCATTAATAATAAGCCAAAGATTTGGAATAACGTAGACGGTATGAGACTAAGTGATAAATCAGAAATTCAACAAAATATTTCTGAGCACATAACAGTATATTCTACTATTTCTCAAAAACTTTCAAAAATCTCGGTTAAGAATGCTGAATTATTGTTCTCATTACTTAAAGAAAAGAAAGATAAAATTAACCACATTTTAGATTCACATACTGTATATGCAGTGGGCCCTGATTTTCAGAATGATTATTCCACCCCTTGTATTGCTTGCTGGGTTGCTAATCCCCTAACGGAATTTATTATGGAACAGATTTCGGATTTGTTTAATCATGAATATGAAGTCGTATATCATTTAGTGAAAATCAGCGACAACGATGGAAATTCAAATAATACATCGAATACGAATGGTAATATAAGTGGTGGATTTTCGACAATTGCCAGAAATACGGTTGGGCATGAAGAAAATGATAGAAATAGTGATGATAGCAATGATAGTGAATATCATGATGCCGATGGCGGTGATGATAATAATGATGACAATTATGATAATGGTGATGACGATGATAGTGGTGATGGTGGTAGTGATGGTGTTAGTGGCGATGATGATAATGATGACGGTAAAATTGTAATTTCATCAGAGGGTAGAGTCAAATTCGAGGATAAAAAATTAATTGAAATTAGTAACAAAGAAAAATTTCAGTGCTTTAATATTACAATAAACCTCTGGGCAAATGTCAAACTTGATTCTAAAAATAAAGTTAAGTCAACTATAGAGTTTGAGATCGATTTAATGAATTGCATTGTGACAGAATTTCTCAGCAAACAATGTCCGTCTCTAAATAGCTATACTTGCTATTATATCGATTCGTTAGAAATCTGTGTCTCTCCGATTCCATCTAGTCCTGATGACGAATCTACCATGATAGTTATGAAGAAAAAACATAGTCCACGCAAAGCTAATAATGATCTAACCTCTACAAAAGGTCGTGAAAATGACCATCGCTTGCAATTGGAATTAGGTGCACCGCAAAATATCAAAGGTATCATTAGCGGTGGTAGAAAAAAAAGTCAAAGTTTAACATCAAAATTAAAAGAATGGGCCATGATAGATACATTTAGCGAAACTATCGGCAATAAATGGTCGTATACATTTACTGATAGTGATATATTTAATACTGTAGGCGATAGGGTTAGCATTGATGCGGACGTGCCTTATAAGGGTCATTGGTTCATCACTGATAAAGTAAAAGGATTTCGTGTAACCGTTAAGCAGGTGCTTGGTAGCATTAGTAATAAAAACTGGTACATTAACAAAATAACAACCACCCCAGAATTAATAAAATCGTACTCCAAACTTGTTCACCAACTTGAAGTTTCTTATACGGACATAAAAAAGTTTAATTCTGACTTTGAAAAACATTTAAAAAAAAAGTGGCACAGGGAACAGTTTATTTCTGTTACCGCTCAGCATGAAAATAATAATATTACTGTTACCCCTCAGCATGAAAATAATAATGAGTTTATTACTCGTAAATTATTTCCACAAGTCTCCACAAAACAAAAGTAACACAATGTTAATAGTATTTAATGAAATGATATAATTACAGCTGGTTTCATAAATTCTGGGACCCCCTAAAAAAATTTGCCGAGTCTATTCGGCCGAATACCAGGAACGAATGCAATGAGTGCATGGTTTTACGCTGTTTGGAGTTGGATTTGTCCGCAAAATCTTAAGTTTGATTGGTCCGCATGACTTATTCGTCAAATTTTGGTTATTTTTCACGCATGATTTCATCACGCCATTATTCTTCACATGCGAATTTATCACGCCTTATATCAGTATTCTTATATGGCATAGATTGACAAATGTGTAAATATATAATTATAGTTTATGGTTTAAATATAACGATAAGACTACAACATAAGAAATATCATAGCTGCAATAACTAATGATATTAAAAGCAAGAATTTTAGACGCAAAAATTGGTAACCCGTTGCAAATTGTCTATTTACTTGATATTTGGTATTATTCATTTTTTTTCGTAGGATTTTTTATTGGGTTGATTAAATGATAATCACTGATCATCAAAGACAATAGCGAAATAATTTTCGGATAACTGATTCAAGACAAGAATTGTCTTAATACCGGTATATGAAAATATTAAAGTAAATTAACAAAATGATCAGATGTTACTTGCATAGAAAAAAAATACTTATTAATATAATATTGTTAGCCTGTCAAATACTTAAAAATTTATAAACTATATATTTAATAAACAAAATATAAAAAATAAAGTATGCTACTAGTATCGGGTTATTTCCAAGTTAAAATCAAAAAAAATTTTTAATCGGTAAAATGTTATAGTATAAAAGTTTTATACGTATTTTATAAGCACAATAAAATTATATACGTATATAAAAAAATCTGCTAGCAGGAAAAAAAAATTTTTATAAAATTAAAATTTAGAAGGTAAGCCTTCAGTAACCCAAGATTTTAAACACAAAACAGCCTGAACTGTTTCATTATCAAGAGAATTTCGTGATTTAGTAACTGTTAATCCAGCTAAGCTAAATAGTTGTTCACATGGAACACTAGTAGACATAATAGCTAAATAATCTTGTATTTACTTATAGGCGTTGTTTGGAAAACGAGTTTGAGGCAAGATAATAATTAATTTAGTCAAATGCAAATTATTAAAAATCCTCAGCTAAATTAATCATTAGCTTGTTTCAAACTCGTGTTCCAAAATAATGCCCATAAGGTGTTATTTCGCACACAAATTGTAAATCAACTGATCACGTCATTGCTGTCATTAATAAATTTCTCTATTTATTGACATTAACAACAGCCCATTCTCATTATACATTAAACGTGGTTTAACAAACTAATAGGTTTGTAATTGAATTTTAACCAAAAACAACATTTAATAGTTGTTTCAAAATGCATATTATCATAATAATATTAAGTTTATTTGATATTTACTATTAGGACCGATGGCCTTTCAGTCCGTCCTAAAAAGGACTGGACCGCCCAGTCCCTGAACGGACCGGACAATTAACAGCCCTAGTTTGACTCATTAGCCTTGTCAATTAGCAAATTTTAACATTTTGCACATGATTAAGCATAATCTTCAATACAGATTTAAGAAATCTATCGCTATTTCCATTGTTGGTCAAATTTTTTTATATGCCGATAGGCATCGATTTTAGACTGGCTGTTAGTCACGAGATTAATGATTACATTTGGAGATCGATCGGTTACCCGCATCAATTACTACATTTTGATTACCTGATTCAGTGACTACATTTTCTGTGAACCATTACTTCACTTTTTCCTATTACTACATTTCTGTGTAGTAAATTCCCATTACCACATTTCTTGTAAATATTCATAGCTCTTACCTCATTCTGGATAAATGGGTAATTCTGGTGGGAATATAAAAAGATCGTTATATGAAGAGAAGAGACAGTTAGTTTTAGTTTATTTTCTTTAAGCATTGTTTTCTTTGATTTTCTTGTATATAATTCTTGTATATAATTTCTTATAAACGCACATGTATATAAATCACTCTCCCAAAAATTATTAATAAAATATATTCGTTCATAAATCACCGAACCCTTAATGATTGTGACCCAGTAGCTAAATTGGCATACAAGTTCTGGAAGTCTCTCCCAAGGCCACAACATTTTTGGTGCCAGTTGTGTGAATGATGTTTCTAACCCCACACCTTCTTATATTAAAGGGTTATATTAAAATTTTAATATATGGAAAAGCATGCCGAACCTGATAAATAATGGTAGTACAGTTTATAGAAACGGAAGCCCTTACGTGAATAATAATGGGTTAGTGAATAATAAACAACCCAATAATTCAAACAACCAACTCCAACAACTGTTTCAAGAAATGGTAAACGTTTTGAATCGAACACAAGAATCCCAAGTGAAGATTCCAACTTATGCAGGAGGAAATCAGGATCCGGTTGAATAGCTAGATTTGGTTAATAGCACTTTTGAGGTGAATAAAATTGTGGGCGCAAGAAAGCTTGCTGTTGGAAGTGCCAACTTGACGGGCCTAGCTGCGTATTGGTAGGAAGATCGAAAAAGTAAAGAACCAAGGATTCTATACTGGGATGATGAGTGTGTTCAAGACCAAAGCTTTGTACACCATGACCCAGTGGAGCACAGAGCTATTAACCCAAAGGCAAGGTGCCTTGGAAACGGTAGACCGATATGCCGCCGAAATGTTGATGTTATTTCGTCGATTAGAAAGAGTTGGAGACCAGTTCTCTAAGAGTATGAAGGTAGAAAAGTTTGTGCAAGGCCTCCGTACTGAACTGTTGTTGACCGTTCAACCGTTTATGTCGAGTACCCTTTTTGAAGCTATAGAAAGGCCCAGTATTGTGAAATGATAATGCCGCATAGCCTACCCGTGGCTAAGCCCATGACAAGTTTTGCTATGGTGCCCAACGTAGTAACTAATGCTTCCCAATCATCCCAAGTAGTGCCTCCTCTGACACCATGAATAACAACTCCTGTACTCCTGATAACAAAGAGTCTCATTGAACAAATGGTTTCTTTACTTAAAGAGGTAGTCTCTACTGTGACTAGCAATGACGATACTTATAATTGGTCCTACCTCTCATCTGTTAAAAGTGGCCAAAAAGAAGTTAAAAGCCCCAAGTCAACTACCGTCTCCTGAAATAAAATAAACGGTCACGTGGGTAAGAATAGAAATGTGAGGGAAGAAAAAATGAAGCCTGACGATTCTTTAGTCATGACAGACATAGTTGATAAAATTCAGAAAGAGACCTCAATGAAGAAATCGCAGAAACAAGATAATGAAACCAAAGGTGAAAATCTAAATATTTGTCAAAACGATGATAGTCAAAAAAATAAAAAGGATATGTCTGATAATCGTGAAATAACGGACGGTCCAGTGGGTCCATTAGAAGACATTCGAAATTTGTTTAACCATGGACATGGCTATCGAAATGAGGCTAGAAATAAAAAGACTAAACCTAAGGCATTTAATAATAATCGAGCATCGGTACCTACCATGGATAACCTTTTTCACTGTTATTAAAATGGGATTGGTATTGAAAAAGATAAACCCAAGGCATATGTTAACTGTCAAAAATCCAAAAAGGTCAACCATGGCAGAAGAAATGAATGGCCCGTAAGAATGATTGTTGATAGTAAGGTTGGTACTGAGGATAATGGATTGAGAGTAGTTGATGTTAACAGTAGAGTGGCTGTGGTGAAACGTAATAAAGAGGATTGCCACGTTATGACAGTGTTCAATCGAGGACCTCCTGTCAAGAGGACGAGCATTAGGCATATGTTGGTGATCAAAAGTCAGCAAGGGTGAAGGAGTGAACGAACATGGTTATGGTTACCAAAATGGGACCAGAATTGAAAAGTACGAACCTAAGGCATTTATTGATTATCAAATGCCTGTAAAGTCGGATTGCATTGATAAGTCATATAGTCTTGGGCAACATTATAGAAATGGAATGGAAGTTAAATGGACATGTGTAAGGCACTCAATTATTATCAAAATTCCGCTATAGGTGAACGTGAAGCTTTTATGTGCCATACGAAAAATGCTCAAGGAATTTTGCGAAGTGCAGTTAATCTAGGAGTCTGCCATCAAAATGGAATAAATGCAATTACAAATAAAAGTGCCACATAAGAATGGGGTCCGAAATATGCTAAAAGTATGTAACTATTCGAAAGATATGAAAATTTAGAGGATGCTTGCGCTGCATGGAAAATAAAAGTCAAATTATTTAAGGTTTAGATCGATTCGATTGAAAGTGAAAAGGAGTCACTGAAATGAAAGGAGTGTGATGGTGAAAAGGAGAAGCTATGTAAAGAAAGACTTGATGATGTATGCAAGACGTATTGGATGTTAAAAGTCAGAAATAGCACACATGCAATATTAGAGAAACGAATGGAGGCTATGCCGCAGAATGATATGATGGATGAAATTCCTGATACAAATAAAGGGCATAAAGAAAATAGCGTACTAGATAAAGTTGTAATGAGACGCCGAGTAAAAAAGAGGATTAACGAATGTATGACTGTAGACCTAAAGTATAAGGGAAAAAAAAGGAAAAACTTACTGAATGGATTTGAGGAAATCTGAAGTTGGCATGTGACTTTCAAATTTCGAATTTGAAAGATCAGTAAGGATATTGGTAGACAACTACTATTTATCCACAACAACCTAGATGACCAGGGAAATAAATAGGTATAATGAAAGCATACAAAAAAAAAAAAAGCAAAAAGCAAAGCAAACTCACGAAACTATCCCTCAGCAATCAGGTGGATAGAACTATAAAAAAAAAACCTATGGTCTTCCTGAAGTTAATCGGCAAACAAATCCATACAAGAAAAAATGGTAGTGATTCGACGGAGCTCATGCTTCAAACGGGGGAAGTTGTTGGTCGAATTTTTTTATATACCAATAGGGATCAGCTGTTAGTCACGAGATTAATGATTACATTTGGAGATCGATCGATTACCCGTATCGATTACTACATTTTGATGATCGTACATTACCCGATTCAGTGACTACATTTTCTGCGAACCATTACTTCCAGTTGTTATAGAACAGGTTTCTAAATTCTAAACGCTAGAATATTCTAAGTGTTTCTATTATTGTATAGTTGTGTAACTTTATTACTTTATTACTTTATTACATTATTACATTATTACTTTATTACTTTATTACTTTACTACTTTATTACTTTATTACATTATTACTTTATTACATTACTACTTTATTGTTTTATTATTTTATTACTTTATTACTTTATTGTTTTATTACTTTTCAAAAGATATATAAACCCTAGCTTTCTGACCTTCTACCCACAAGCTTTTTAGCTTAGACTAAGACTTCACTTTCTCCTCCCTCAAACACTCAAATAATTGTATCTCTTGAATATTATTATCTAAATAAATAAAATATATCTTTGCTAAATAAATAATACTCTTGTTAATTAATAAAAATAAACTAAACAGCTCTAGTGAAGAAATATTCCACTTCCACACCGCTTCATATCTTCTCTGACCCTTACAAGATCCCTGTCGCTGTGTGCTGTGTTGCAAGTACTATATTGAAGGCAATAGTCGCTTGTAACATTTTGATGCCTTCTGGCGGAATTCATTTAAAATAGCCGGAACACTAGGACCTCTCCTCCCTCTTCTCTGCAAGAATATTTCTTTGGCTACCTCTTCTCTTCCCTCCCCTCTCTTCTAATTAAGTAATTGTTTTTGGTTTTCTTGTCGAATTGAAAAAGATTCGTTCAGAAGGGCATACTTGAAGCCTCTTGTATTTGTTGCACCAGTATTTTCCTGTCGAATTGAAAAAGATTCGTTCAGAAGGGCATACTTGAAGCCTCTGCTTTTGTAGCATTTGTCTTTTGTTTTAGTATTTTTGTTTAGTTAATTTTTCATTAGTTTTAGAACCAGATTAGAAACCCCTTACCTCTTAGTTAAATACATTAAAACCCTCGCCTATTTTCTTACCCTATTAGTTAAAAATTAGTTGTTAAACTTTTAGGTCTCTTTATGACTAGAGTAAATAGAGCCTACCAAATTCATCTTGAACAAATTGAAGCACATGACATTAACCATCCATCTGCTCTTGCTACCACTGTTCTTCAACTCAGTCATCCAGATTTATCTTGTACTATTTGCTATCCACCTTATAGTTTCCATCGAAGTTTTTCGTCGTTTTTGGAAACATTACCGGGATACTTATTTTGCTGGCTGATATTCACAAGTTACCATTGATGCTTTTTTTATTTTAACTCATCCAAACAGCTATAATACTTGTAGAGCTGCTGCTCGTGATATTGTTTTCAGCTGCCAATACCATAATCCTTATTTGGACCCTAAGAAGGTTATTGCTGAATTACTTCGACGATTCACTCGATATACACTTGCCACTACTATAACAGCAGATTTTCTAGCAAATATCTTTGCCCACCATATTGAAGGCCTTACTACTTCTACCCCTCCACTTGGCCGCCTTATTGATACACTTGATCGCTTTTCACCTATAATTCAAACTACTAACGATCTTGAATTTAATCTTACACCTACCTCTCGACCTGTACGTACCTTACAACCAGAAGATTTAGATAACCAAGCAGGACCTTCCTATTCTATGCATACCACTACTTTAGCACCTTACAACGAAGATACTACCCAAATACCTTTTCATCACACACTTGCACTTCCAACGTCTCCTCTTAGTGAAATTCTCCTTGACAATCCTCTTCCTATCTAACATACTCCCTCTCCAAACTGAGTTGTTCGATTTATACAAAATCTTAACCCAGCTGCATATTTTCCACGTACACCCCGAACCACAACAACCCCACCTCTATCTATAGTTACTGAAGTCTATCCTGAAACCCGTTTTTCATCTCATAATACTCCTCTACGCACTTCTCCTTTACAACGCCAATGTCAAATCTTTAATCCCCAACTAGAAATTGTTTGGCCCCAGATAATTGGAGCTTATCCTGGTCAAGAAATTGTTGAACCAGAAATTCATCAAGAAATAAATTTAGCAGAAGAAAATCTAGAAGAAATAAATTTAGAAGGAATTTTAGACGAACTAACAGAAGTACAAGAAGAAATAAATTATCAAGAAGAACCAGTGGAAGAAGAAGAAGTAAATTATCAAGAAGGACTAGAAGAAGAAGAAGTACACTCAGAACCAGAATCAGAAGGAACTATAGAAGACGAAGAATCAGAACCAGAATTAGACATGGGAGATCAAGCTTTAACTGCTGCTGCTCAAGCTATGACTGCTCTTGCCAATGCCCTTGGACAAGGTGGTGAAAAATCCCTTATTAAAATAGACTATTATCGTGGTGATGGAACTCAGGACCCAGTTACCTGAGTTGAGGAATTTGAACGAGCTGCTAAAGTTAACCACTGGAGCCCTGCTCAATTGGAGTTAGCTGCTGCTTATATGAAGGACAATGCCCAGGAATGGTTCTCTAGCCTTGCTAATGCCCCAACCCATTTCCATCATGAACGGCATGGCCAGAATGTAAATGGTGTTAATATCTATAGCTTTACTCACCTGTTCAATGAAAAATTTAGCACTACCAAGCAAAAGGCTGCCTGGCAAAAACAACTTTTTGAAATCAAACAAGGCACAGATACTGTTGATACATACATTAGTCGCTTTAAACAATTGAAGGGACATGTAGACCCTCTTAACGCCTTCCCAGCTACAGTCATAGTCCAGTTCTTTATTCAAGGATTACAACTTGAATATGCTATAAATGTCCAAGCTGCTGAACCTGCTAACTTGGTTGATGCTATCACCGAAGCACGTAAATGGGAAACAGGACGAATGATGGCCTCTGAACATAATGCCAATGATACCAACCAAGCCATTGAGCGCCTTACTGAACAAATTGCCAAACTTAGTATAAATCTCGCTAAAAAACAAGCTGCTCCTCCTACCGTTACTCCTGCCTACTATACTGACCAAAGCAAAGACTGACCCCAACCCAATGCTGGAAATGCCACCTGTTATTATTGTGGACAAAAAGGACATTTCATCTGAAATTGCCATACTCGATACCAGGACAACAGGAAGGACTACCAAGGATACCAATCCTGAGGAAGAAGCAGTAATTATTCCCCTAGGAATAACCGATCCCAGATGCAGAAACAGAAGCCAATCTAGGGATAGAAATTATAATCGTTCTGGATATGACCGATCCAGAAGTCGAAGCCAGTCTCATGACAGATACAGAAATAACTGAAGCCATCACTCCTCTGATCGATCCAGATCTCGCAATCGATCATCTACTCCCTATCCTCATGATGTTTACACTCTTGAAACTACCATGATTATATTTATGAACAATTCGAAGCCTTTCTAGTTAATGACTCCATTAGAATTGCTGTTGCCAATTATCTAGTTGAAAATCCCAAAACTACTCAAATTCAGACACCTACCTATACCACTCCTGTTAAATGCAATATTAAATTAAGTGGAAAACCTTACCATGCTGTAATTGATAGTGGTGCTGCTGTCAGTATGATTTCTAGCCAAGTTGTAAAAGAACTTGGATTGAAAATAGAAGCACCCTCTTCTAGCCTTATTGTCTCAGCCAGTGTTGTCATGGGACACGGACACAGATGGCGGACAGTCCAGGACGGGACGTCCGGGACATGTCCGCCCAGAATTTTTTTGTCCCGGACATTTTGCGACTCAACACGTGATCATCTACCAATAAAATTCATATAATTCCGCAATTTGATTGGTTTTACCCGGCAGACATTTATCATGTTGGGACATTATTGCGGACTTGTCCCGGACGTCCCGTCCCGGACTGTCCGCGTCCCTGAAAAATCAGCAGGACAATGTCCGTGTACAACACTGGTCTCAGCTACTGGATCCTCTGTCCGGCCCCTAGGCATAATTAAAAATTTACCAATTGAGATTGAAGGAACTACTATTCCCATGGATGTTGAAGTAATGAATGCTACCTCTTATTCATTACTTTTAGGAAATAACTGGTCACAAAAGGTAGATGCCATCTACAGTTGGAAAAATAAGGCTTACACTCTTAGATAGAACAAAAAGAAAATCCATGTGCCCACTACTTATGAACATGACCAACCTTTACCTGCCCAACCGACCATCACTGATGAAAAGGAACTAGAAAAGTTTGAACAGGAATACCTTCACCCAAAAGAAGCTTATATAGTTGAAATTGAACCTGATAATTGGACAACAATTACCCACAGATCCAGACCCAGCGCCTCATTTACTAAACAAAAATGTGGACGTTGTTACTCCTACAACCACCTTTATGCTGACTGTCCAAACAATGAATGTTACCGATGTCGTCGCTATGGACACCTAGCTGCACATTGCCCTAAACAAGCCCCCAAACGAAATGTTTGCAAAACCTGCTCTCAACCCAAACATCTGTATAAGGACTGTCCTGATAACCTATGTTACCAATGCAAACAGTATGGACATATCAGTGCCAACTGCCTCCTGATGACCCAGATTCTTGAAAACCAACAATATCAATGTGGTTGCCAACTTCAGGAAGTAAATGCCAATCGGCTATCACACTTTTCCCCTTTTAGAGTTAACCATTGCTGTAAATGCAAGGTACCCAAAAGACCAGAAGAAATCAGGCCTTTTGAGCAAACCTTAATCTGCAAAGGATGTTGGATTGACTTCCACTGAGACCTAGATCCAGAAGATCCACGAAGTATAGAGTTCTTCACCAATAGTGAAGGCCGAGGAATGCTAACGGAATGTAAGCTCTGTAAAGAGCAAGGTATTAGATCCAAGATGATTAAACTAAACTCTATCGGAGAGGATACTCAGTTCTGCAACCTCTAATGCTTGTATGCATATAAAGGCTAAGGATGTAGAATGGAATTCCAACTACAACCTATGGACTCGAGTACGTCATTATACCGAATCTACCAGAAATGCATGACATGCATATGACCTTAACCAAAGTCGAATTTATCGACTCGCCCAGATACAGATTGGAGAAAGTGATGAAGACCTCGCTCATGCTCTGGAGCCCCAGGCTGCTAACCTATCTAACCAAGACTATACCTATAATGAAATCAATATTATCATGAGAGCCTCCCAAGTGCAATTGAGTAAAATTGAGGAAGAAACTCTACAAAGAATCTTTGAAGAATCTTTTGGTACTAGTCATCCAGACTTTGATCAAAGGAAAGCCATGGAAAACTTACAAAGAAATTTTCAAGGAACCGTTGGACTCTGTAAGGAATGTATTATAGCCAAAAAGAACACTGAGTTAGCACAATTTGACTCCTATTATGAGGAATGTTATAAAGCATTTCACCCTCCTCCAGACCCAGAAGTTCTATCTCCTCCAACCTCTCCAACACCAGAATCACCTATCATTGTGCCAATAAAAACTGTGTCAACAACTTTAGAAACCACAGACCTAGTCCCACTACTTCAGGAACAAATTAGGCAACAGGCCCAAATCATTGCTCTGCTACAGGAACAAGCTAAAACTTTTGAACACCAGGACCAGACCATAAAGGAATTACAAGCTCGAGTAAATTATTTTGAAAACTTTCACCATCGATTAAGAGATTTGTATAATGAATTCTCTTCCTCTGCCACCCTTGATGATAGTAATGCTCAAAATTTTTAAGTCATCCTGAGCAAGATCAAAAACTACTCTAAGATACAGACAATTCTAGACCCAGAATTATTCGAGAAATTTACACCGTGACTCAGGAAATCAAACCAAAAGTAGAACCCTTAACTACTCACCAAGGAGCCCAATTTCAACAATTGCTTCTTGAATTTGCTGACCTCTTTGCAAAGGATATGACCCAACTGGGAAAAACTGACCTAGTGACCCATAGAATTTTTACTGACGATGTACCTCCTGTCAGTTCTCGACCGTATATGGTACCTCTAACTAAACAAACATTTATTAATGAAGAGGTACAACGAATGCTAGATAACAAGTTAATTAAAGAGTCTTCTAGCCCTTGGGCCTTTCCCGTTGTATTGGTAACAAAGAAAATGGAAAGAAAAGATTTTGTGTAGATATAGAAAACTTAATGCCGTTACAAAAAAGGACCAATACCCTCTACCCCGAATAGATGAAATGCTTGACTCACTTGCTAGAGCTACCTATTTTTCCACCCTTGATCTTATAAGTGGATACTGGCGAGTAAAAGTACACCCAGAAGATAGAGAGAAAACTGCTTTTATCACCAGATACGGAACCTATGAGTTCAATGTTATGCCATTTGGATTGTGTAATGCCCCTGCTACCTTCCAATGCCTAATGAATAAAGTTTACAAAGGCATTGCCTATAAATATGTAGTAGAATACCTGGATGATACCAATGTCTTCTCACGAACATTTGATGACCATTTTAAACACCTAAGGGAAGTATTCACCAGGATACATGAAGCAGGATTGAAGTTAAATATAGAAAAATGTAATTTTTGGATGAAACGACTACTTTTCCTAGGACATATAATAGAAGAAAAAGGAATCTCTCCAGATCCAGACAAAATAATTGCTGTTCAGAAAATCCAACCTCCAAAAAGTATTACACAGCTACACTTATTCTTAGGCCTTGCTGGATACTATCGACGATTCATTAAACACTTCTCCTCTATTGCCCATCCTCTTAACCAATTGTTACATAAGGACAATACTTATGAATGGAATGACCAATGCCAAAAAGCTTTTGATGAACTAAAACATCAGTTGACTACTGCCCTATTCTTATCTACCCTGACTATAAACAAGAATTTATCCTAGCCACTGATGCCTCCTATACTGGATTCGGAGCCACCTTGAGCCAGATATCTAAGAATAAAAAGGAACACCCAATTGCCTATGCAAGCAAAAGCCTGAAAAAGGAAGAAGTAAACTATGGAGCAACTGAATTAGAATGTGCTGCCATAGTATGGGCCATACATTTTCACAAATATTTTGGTACAAGTCACTTCACACTAGTTACCGACCACTCTGCTCTCAAATGGTTAAAGTTTCTCAACCAAAAGGACGTCTAGGAAACTGGATAATGAAACTTCAACCCTATTATTTTACTATTGTACATAAATCCGGAAGAATCCATTCGAATATTGATGCCCTCTCTCGATTACTGACCCAGACACACTCCTCTACTACTGCTATTGCATGAATTTAGACCAATACCAAAATTTAATAGAATACTTAGATACAGATACACTCCCCTCTAAATTAACGGATAATGAAAAACGGACAATTATTAATCAATCTAGATATTATAAAGTAAAGGACAAATTATTATATAAAAAGAACCAAAAAGACCCAGACAAACCTATTAAAGTAATCAAATGGACCGAAGTTGAACCAATTTTGTATATGATGCATAGTCATCCTACCGCTGGACATTTAGGAACAGATGCTATGTATTATAAGATATCTGAGTGTTACTATTGGGACCATATGTACAAAGATGTTCGAAATTATGTTCGCTTATGTAAGTTTGCCAAAAACGAGGCAAAAGTAAAAGAAAAGAACCTCTCTACCCCATTCAAGTTGGAAGAGCCTTCGAACGAATAGGCATAGATTTAGTAGGACCCCTACCTATAACTGCTTGCAACAATCAGTATATTATTGTTGCCACTGATACCTTACCCGCTGGCCTGAAGCTAAAGCTGTACCCAATGCAGGTGCAGAAACTCTAGCAAAGTTCATTTTTGAAGAAATTGTGTGTAGACATGGAGTCCCCAAGATCATTCTTTCTGATAATGGAAAGAATTTCACTAGTGAAGTTGTTAGAATATTGTGTGAAAAGTTTTTGATAAAACACATATTCTCCTCATCTTATCATCCCCAGACCAATGGAATGGTTGAAAGATTAAATAGAACACTTTGTAATTCTCTTGCAAAAGTCACAAAAAATATTGAAGATTGGGACCTAAACATATCTGCTGTATTGTTTGCATATAGAACCAAGAGACATGCAACCACTAGATACACCCCTTTCCACTTAGTATATGGTAGACAAGCTATCCTACCCATTGAAACTGTTATCCCCATAGTCCAAGCTGACTCAGATGAAGAAATTTCATTAGAAAACAGTATATTACAAAGAGCCTTTGAATTAATAGAAGAATTACCATACCAACATAACACTGCTAGAGAAAATACAATTAAATCCCAAAAGAAACAGAAAGTTGGATTTGACTCCAGAATACAAAAAGAAGAATTTGAAATTGGAGACAAAGTTTGGGTACAAAGAAAAGACATAGAAGCCTCTCGCTCTGCAAAATTTGAAGAGAAAAGAATAGGACCATTTATTATTAAGGAAAAATTAAATAATGGCGCCTATAAACTGTGTACAACAGATTGAAAAACATTAAAGCAGTATTACAATAGTGATCGTCTTGTTAAGTACTATGAGAAACAAGATTGGCAACCTATGATTGTCATTTAGAAATTCCAGGGAGAAATTCTTAAAACGGATGGAAACACAGTGTTACCCCCTTAATTTATTGTGTATGGCGAACATTTTTTTAATTTAAGTTTACCCACTTTTGTCCAAAATTAGAACCCTTTTTGTTTAAAAATAGAAACTTTAGAATATATAGAAAATTGAATTTTTGAATTCGTAGAATGTTTGCTACTAAGTAAAGTCGATCAATATTGCTCCGTTTGAGCTGAAATTTGACTGTATACCCAACAGAAGATTCTGCATCTTTTCAACTAAGCTTATCTTAGTATGAAAACGTCACTAGAAAGCGCAAATCGACCTGACGTCATTTTTGATATGCAAGAAAATTTCCAGTCATGTGATCATCATTACGAATTTGTGAGTCACATGATTAACTCCGCGAAACAATCACATAGCATTATTCTTTAGTTTATTTTTAATTTAGCATGTACAACAATACTTTAGTAACTTAGCAACATCACCCTTATTCAAATATTAAATTTCTAAAAACATTTCTTCTTTTCCTTTTTCTTTAAAAGCCAAAACTTTAATTTTTTTTTCTTAAAATGGAAACTCCTATTATTGGAACCCAAACGTTAACAACACTTATGGAATTAGTTAAATGTTGGAACAAAGAATCTATTGCATACGGTGCTAGTCTTATTATTACTGGAAATAGAACTGTAATAATGAAAGAAATGGAAATTTTGCTTTCTCTAGAATTTCCATTAGAAGACACAGAAGATAATGGGAACAATGTTTCTGATACTCCACTAACTGAATTAGAAACTGATTACCCTACAACTCCGAATGAAATTCCTTCTCCAAATTTTGAAGAGAACATAACCTTTGATAATAGTAATATTGAAGTAGATACCAGAAATGAAGAAATCCTAGAAGATTTAGATGTAATCCCAGGCCCTACTACTAATAGAAATAATGAAACGACTCTAGAAACAGTTGATACCACCAAGACCAAAGCACTACTATTAATGGAATTATCAATGACCTAACAGAAGAAAAAATGAACCCTCCTTTTCGAGCAATCCCTCTCCTAACCTTTTTTTGGAAAGATAAAGTTAATGAAATTATCGGTCGATTAAAAGAAGAAATCCGAGGAAGTAAAAGGGAAAAACAAGTTCGCACTCTGGAAACTTGTTATTATTTAGGAATTATTCTGAATGAATTTCAAAATAATCCTAAAGTTTCCAACGAAATTAGACGACTCATGAAAGACTCATTGGGATCACATAAAATGTATAACTTTTGGAAAGGAGCCCACCGGATTAATCAAGTTCTCCAACCTCAAGATCTTCCACGATTATACCAGACCCAGTTCATAACCCTGAGCAACATGAACAGACTTTATACTAAAAACTTTAATAGATTAATAGAATTGAGAACTAACGGAGTCAGTTCTTAAAGCGGAAGGAAATGTTATAGAACAGGTTTCTAAATTCTAAACGCTAGAATATTCTAAGTGTTTCTATTATTGTATAGTTGTGTTACTTTATTACTTTATTACTTTATTACTTTATTACTTTATTACTTTATTACATTATTACTTTATTACTTTATTACTTTATTACATTATTACTTTATTACTTTATTACTTTACTACATTATTACTTTATTACTTTATTACTTTATTACATTATTACTTTATTACTTTATTACTTTACTACATTATTACTTTATTACTTTATTACTTTATTACATTATTACTTTATTACTTTATTACTTTACTACATTATTACTTTATTACTTTATTACTTTATTACATTATTACTTTATTACTTTATTACTTTACTACATTATTACTTTATTACTTTATTACTTTATTACATTATTACTTTATTACTTTATTACTTTACTACATTATTACTTTATTACTTTATTACTTTATTACATTATTACTTTATTACTTTATTACTTTACTACTTTATTACTTTATTACTTTATTACTTTATTACATTACTACTTTATTGTTTTATTATTTTATTACTTTATTACTTTATTGTTTTATTACTTTTCAAAAGATATATAAACCCTAGCTTTCTGACCTTCTACCCACAAGCTTTTTAGCTTAGACTTAGACTTCCCTTTCTCCTCCCTCAAACACTCAAATAATTGTATCTCTTGAATATTATTATCTAAATAAATAAAATATATCTTTGCTAAATAAATAATACTCTTGTTAATTAATAAACATAAACTGAACTGCTCTAGTGAAGGAATATTCCACTTCCACACTGCTTCATATCTTCTCTGACCCTTACAAGATCCCTGTCGCTGTGTGCTGTGTTGCAAGTACTATATTGAAGGCAATAGTCGCTTGTAACACTGTGTAGTAAATTCCCATTACCACATTTCTTGTAAATATTCATAGCTCTTACCTCATTCTTATAAACGGATAATTCTGGTGGAAATATAAAAAGATCGTTATATGAAAAGAAGGGTCAGTTAGTTTTAGTTTATTTTCTTTAAGCATTGTTACCTTTAATTTTCTTGTATATAATTCTTGTATATAATTTTTACAACGCACATGTATATAAATCGCTCTCCCAAAAATTATTAATAAAATACATTCATTCATAAATCACCGAACCCTTAATGATTGTGGCCCAGTAGCTAAATTGGCATATGAGTTCTGGAAGTCTCTCCCAAGGCCACAACACCATCTTTCAAGTTGATGGAAAGTCAATGGATCGAAAAGGAAGCTAAACAGGGAGGCCCGGGCAGCAACTAACACAGGAAAAGACCAGGATACTGACAGTGGAAAACCAGTTCAATTACTATCCAAATTGAGGAAGCGCAGGGAAAAAATAAGTGATTTAATATCAATTGCCTAATTCGGACATTTTATATGAAAACTAACATGATAAAGATCAACACAGTTATAAAATGCACAGATGTTAGGATGAACTATGGCAGCCCGAGAAAGAAAGCAAATTTGCACCCAGCCCTCCCTACCCTACTGAATCCTGCCATTTTGTAACCATACAAGTCCACAGCCGGCCTGCATCATGCAGGTGGAAACCACTGACTAATATTAAGCACCAATCTCAAGCAGCAACAGCTTGACTGCAAAATCTTGGGGTCGACAGCCAGCCTGTGTATGTGGGTGGGAGACCACCGGCTAACCCTGCAAATAGCTAAATCAATTATATATCAAATGCACTAATGTATGCTGTATATCACACTAAAAGACTAATAAAGTTCAGTATCCGGCATTGTATGCTGGAGTGCTTCCAAATAAATATGGAATCACAAGTGTGCGATCCTGTTCGATTACTGTAATACTGCATGTATGTACATAAGTACTTATGATAATTTTCAATTTATACTATATTTTAATAAAAATGTAATAAATCAACGCATTATATAAACCATGATTTTTTACAGTGAAATTATGTTAATTCAATTTATACTATATTTTACTACAAATGTAATAAATAAAAGAGGCACGTAAGCACCTCTAATTACACTAGTGCTATATTAACAATTAAATATATTAATCCATTAGATATTCAAAATATGGTATTTTTATTTCCTATTTACGTTTACTTAGACATTTGTTAACTATACACCTTTATTCCTAGTTTCTAGCGCGACTGCGTCGCGCAGCTACCTTATTCAATAAATTATAATTTCGGCATGATTAGTATATTATCAGTAATAAAAATCATATGCCATCAAGAAGCCCCAACCAAATCACTAGACTATTCTGATTCTGAAAATCATACTATATCTTTTTTTATCCTCGAATTGATTACCATAAATAGCAAGGCATAACAGGTATAGATGCTTGTGGCAGAATTTAGAAGATGCGCACAGCCACAAGTTTATCAAAATGAATTATACAAAAAATGCTTTCATATGGCATTAAACAAACCTGGTATACGTGCTATACGCATGATGTTAATGCGCATCCAATGATCAATTTTTTGAATACACCATCCAATAAGATTCAAGATTTCGCACACAGATAGTTACCTGTAAATCATACATTTCATACTTGCGCTACGTTCCTGGTATTTTTTTTTTATCCAGAGTCATACAATCAAACGATAATAGTTTATTGCTTATCTTACAAAGCAGAATAATTAAAGTATGAATCTTTTATAATCGTAGAAATGTTTTAAGATGTACGTAACAGCCACGCATAAATATGCATAATAAAGCCTAATATGTAGTGTAACAGTAAAGGTGATATCAATATAAAAAAAGGTATTATTAATTAATTAAAGCAGTGATCATCGATATGAATCATGAGACAACAACATAATATATTTCGCTTCTTGGGTGCAAAGAGAAGTTAGTAGATTATCAATTAATCTAGGCGGCAAAAAATCCAAGCGAAAATTTAAAAAAAAAGGAAAAATCTAGAAAACTATAATTTAAGTTTGCATAGGGACAAAAATTTTCTTACTTTTCACTAACGCATTTAGCATTTTTAATTATGCTTCAAACTTTTTTTTTCGCTTGATGGAGACAAAGAGCAAGAGCAAGAGCAAAAACTATAATTTAAGTTTGCATAGGAACAAAAAATTTATTACTTTTAACTAACACATTTAGCATTTTTAATTATGCTTAAAACTTTTTTTTTAGCTTGATGGAGACAAAGAGCAAGAGCAAGAGCAAGGGCAAGAGCAAGAGCAAGAGCAAGAGAGTAGACTATATAAAACGCTTTGAATTTCGTGATACATTAGATTAACTTTTTTGGCCATTTTTTCGCTTAAAATAGAATGTATGCAAATAAACAAACATGCAAAAGGCAAATGTTAGCAAATTTGGCAAAAGCAACGTGTCACAGATTTAAGAGCGTCGTTTAAGGGCGTTAATAATGTTTGTGATCTACAAATAAAAACAAAATTTTTAAGTTCGTTTTGTGAAACTTTTATTATATAATTAGCCTTATAACTTGTAGTAAACTTTTTTTTTATTGAATACAGTCTAACTTCTCTATTGTCACACCTTCGGTTCTAATAAATTTGGGGATCATATAGAGGAACTGTATAGAGAGAGTCGATCCTTAAATTTTTGTATCTAAATTCGCACAAACTATATTTAATTACTTTACTCAACATAAAGTAGCATTACAGTTTTACAAAGCACAATATAAATAAAAAATAATTAAAATAAAAATAAAAAAATTTTACAAATTTGATTAAAATATTTTAATTTAACAATTGAAAAAATTTTACTAAAAATGATCTGTCCCTTTTCTACTGACTCTTTCACTATACAACTAGAGTTGAAATTACTGATTTTCGCTGTCAAATCTTCCATCAGCAATATATTATGACTTAATACAGTATTAAAGAAAAAATTTGAACAACATAACAGACAAACTATTAAAAGATAATGAACCGTACTGTACCTTCTTATATCATGGTGCAAAATATCACAAAAATGACAAAAAACCAGACCATTTGCAATATCACGAGCAATTTTTAATTTGAAGTCCCATGATACACCTGGAATCTTTTTCAGATATGTATTAAGGTCACCTAGTTCAGCCCATTCTGAAATGATGTATAGTTTTCATCATGCAGCATTGTACCGTAACTATTTGATTTAAATAGTAAGTTCCCAGTTAAAAAAAAATTAATATATTTAAAGTAATATATGTCTTACTGTCTTACAAAGTTATTATATTTGGACAGTCCTTAAGTTCTGCTAAAATAGCGACTTGTTTTTTAATTTTTTCAATATTTTTTTTTATAGCCTGCTCGGTTTGTAGATACCGAGTTTAGATATGCGATCTCTTTTTGAGCAACTGGTTGCAATGCATTTCGATATATAATAGTTTTTTTAGCAATCTGCCCATTTCCACGCTTCACATTCTTAATTTCTAAATTGATGATTTGATTATGAAGAATATTTGAATTTTGTAAAATTTATTTGCTTCCAAACTATTCTCACCCTATAAAAAAATCCGTCCGGATATGCACGTGGTTCTACGGAAAAGCACGGTGATCTGTGGAACGGCTAAAGAGACGGGTTTGCACGTGTGAGTTCCGTGTTGGCACGACTAAAATGGTCCGAATTGGACCGTCCTGCCCGGACATTTTGGACCGTAAATGGACCGGGTTTTGCTGCACTTTACTAAGCCAAAATTCACGTGTTTTGGCACGGGTCGAAGCACACGTAAGTTTAAGTGCATATATTTCTTAAAACAAGAATGAATTCAATTTAGTTAGAGTACAGTATAATTGTGAAGGGTGGTAACAAACATGCCTATAGCAAAATTTTGCAAGGAATTTTTTTTTTTAGGAATTAAAAAGCATTTCATAGATGAGATTTGGAGGTACGGATGATTTTTTAAAAAATTTCGTTTGTTTTGAATTTTCACGGTACACCTGATCCTGCGATTTTATTGGCTACACGAGATACACGTGCCATTAAATACGTGTAATTCCAACTAACGAGCCTATACGTGTCATCCCGAATACGTGCCATTCCGTATAAAAATCTTACACGTGTCATTGTGGACATACACAACGTGCCGATACGTATCATTTTATACACGTGCCATTCCGTGTGTCGTATATATACGTGCCACAGTGCACGGGCCATCACGGACACCTCCGTGCTAAACCGTAACACCACCCGGACCACTTTTTTCATAGGGTCATCAAAGGTTGCAATGTGAATGGTCTTTAATTTTTCTTCAATTGCATTAACATTTTGTTGATTCGTTTGTTTCTTTATTGCTTCTAATGTGTGCATAGAAGTTTTAATTTCGGTATGGAATAATTCCTTGTCGTGTTTAATGTTTTCGCTCGTTCGAAGACATGTTACGAATCCTAAATCCTTAACTGTTAACTGCGGAATCGAATTTTGTGGTAACATCAATGTACACTGACACTATCTAATGTTGAGTGTGAAAGGTTGGATTTGTTAATTGTCACTTTAAAATCATGATTTAATTATATTAATATCAAATTACCTTTTGATCATCATTAAGCTTCATGAAGGGTATAGACTTGCTGATATTATGAACAAACTCTTTACAACTTTTTATTGCATTAACAAAATTTTCTAAATGTTTATTTTTATTTTGAAAGTCCTTTGTAGACTTTTTAAGTTCTTGACTTACAACATATATACGGCACGCTATCTTATAGCCAATAAATTTATAACGCCCTGCATTTTCGATTATATCAAATATTTCACAAGGTATTTCAAATATTTCCTGAGATATAAATTTTACAGAATCATCATCAATAGCAGAACGCATGGCGTTAATGTTTTCTTCAGGATTATCATAAATTTTGACAGGATTTATTTGAGTTGAATTTAGTACCGGTTTATGGATTGTCGAACAATCTGAAATGTCCACTTTTTTAGATGTATGTAATGGTTTACCTATTTTATTCAAAAAAGGCGTTTTTTTTTTCGTTTGATCTTCTGAAAAGAAATATAATACACCTCTAGATTAAATATTTTGATTCTTTATTATAAATTTCTTTAGGTATTTCGCTTTCATCATTGTCAATATAACTTTCATTAACAGGTTCATGACGTATTTCATTTTCTATTCCATTATTGTGACTGCCGTTTCTTATTTCCACATTGACTGAAATTTCTATTTTGATTTCGTCGTCCATAATTTTGAATACTTGCCGTGAATTTTGTCTCATAATATGATATAGGATATATAAAATTTGTACACTACCTACGTTCTAAAGTCAATGTTACTGCTAGCCAAACAGATCATGTAGGCTGGATTAAAGAAAAGTGGGCTATTAATAGAAAGAAGGATGTGGTTTGGAGGCTAAAACTTAGGGCACTTCCTTTAGGATATCGACTAGTACATATCAATCAGGAAGAAAATGGAGAATGTCCTGCATGTCCTGGAGAAATACAAACCCCATTACACTTCGCCCTAGAGTGTAAAATTAGTAAAATGATATGGACCGAAGCATACAAACATCTGATAATATCAAATGAGGATGGACCCCCGAAGTCATGGGATGAAATTTTTTCTGCTACGAACATTGAAGAGCCTGCCAAACGTAAAGCAGCTATATGGCTGCATGTCACCTGTCTATATGAGATCTGGTGTTGGTACGCCCAGGTCAAATGGGGACAGAAATGGATACCAGAATCGATACAATCTGATATAGTCCAGATGAGAATTAGTAAGGAGTTAAAGGTTCTGAAAGCTTTACAAAAGGAGGGACATAACAGTTTAAAGAAGGTAACGAAATATCTTTATCTGAACTTTCTCAGATAGATTTTAGGATAGGTAAGAAGGACTTGACCCGGAATAAAAATGTAAATAGTTCGATAGTCTATTTTTATTATAATATAATTTTGTATTAG
>QKWP01000547.1:128482-143751 GCA_003550325.1 Gigaspora rosea
ATAGAATATTTTAAATAAACATGAATATAAATATTAGACTAAACTTTATTAGACTTACGTTAATAAATTCTACTATTTAAAAAGGTAAAGTGAATACCTACTTTGTCATGTCAAAATTTTCAATTATAACTGAAAAACTGAATATATTCGTAGATTGAAATTTAATGCTTGCTAAGTCAATTACTTCACCATTTTGAGATACAAGTTTTCCAAACATTTTATAATTACTTAAACTCAGGATATCAGAAAATTTTACACGATATTCATAAATAGAGGCTTCGACTGTAATAAGAACTCTTTCTTTAATTCCAATTTTTTCAGTTTGATCATCAATTCTAAGTATAAATTTGATTTCTGCTTGCTGATGTTTATTAAGTATTTTATATAAAGGATACAATTCATTCCAGTTTATAACTCGTGATGAGTCAGGGTCATTTTTTAACAGAGATAGCCATTCTTAAATGTCATCTATCAAAATATCATCACCATCGATTGATGTTAAATAAGATGTTTAAAAATTTGACTCTGATCTGACAAGACTATCCCAATCATTTAACAATTTACTAAATTCAATAGAATTGTTAAAATCAATCCATTTCGTATATTGGTTTGGTAAATTATTCTTTACGATTTAATTACCTATTCTATATAATTTGTATCCGAATGTTATCCTTATGGGAAAAAAATTCCCGTAATTTTCAAATATTTCAATTAGTATGTGATAGGGATTGTAATGATTTTGATCTTCTTTCACAGAAATCTCGAATTTCTCAGATGTTTAATTTTTTCATTTTCGAAAACAATCTCCGCTTCTGGACACAATATTGCCAGATAAACAGGCGATATCTGAAATTTTTTGGATTTTTATCGAAACTAGATATCAAGTCATAATATTTTGAGTCAACGGCAAGAGGGTCAATATCATCTTCCAACAAAAAAGCATCTTTAGGCTCTGTGGAATATATCACTTTAATTTTGAACCTTCTAGTTATATCGTCGAATTCTATGACGATTGACTTTGTTTTAAAGATAATTGCTGGATTCAAATTCAATGAAAAAAAATCGTAGAGAAAGTTAACAATAAAGCATTTGAATTCACACCAAAAGATATCAAAGTATATTTAAAGAGCCGTTATGAAAGCAATACGATAAAATGTAGTCATGAATTAGATGTTATATGCAAAAAAATCGTATATTGAATGCAAAAATAAAAGTCTGATTGCCCTGGCTTTCTACATTTCTTGGAATAACACATGATACTGATATATAAAAATCTAATAGCATTGAAAAACTTTCTGAATACTCTATTGAAACTTGGAAAGAGGCGGAAATCACTTTTTCTAAATCACACGTCAAACCAACCCGCGAAGTAATTAAAGATGTAACTAATGCATTAAGCGAAAACACTACTTATGAAAAAATACAAGCTCTCCTTAGAGTAACAAAAAAATATAGCAGTTTTTATGCGTGCCGCTAATTTTAGGTAAAGCGAGTATCAAAGAAAAAGAATAAATAAGTAGTTTAAGTATATTAATTGTTTCCTTATAATAGTATTATATATTATCGAAATTGATTACCTTCATATTTTAAATGAGAATTCAAAATCAGCTAATACCGGTGCACAATCTCTAATAATATTAATGGCATACATTGGTCTAAAAGTTGCTAAAAGAACTACTAACAAATTGAGGAACCTCGATAGTTACTCACGCTCAACAAATAAAAATATTGGTGATCGTGATGACCATACCAATTGGGAAATAATCGGGACATGATGAAATTTGATTTATTCGAGGATGATTTGTGGAAAAAGACTTTGATGTTTTGGGCCATCGAATTTTATCAGCCGATAGTGATCTCATAAAGTTTGATTTCAAAAATTCGAGACCATTAATTAATCCGTTAGAGATTTCACTAAAGCATGTTGAAGACGCCAGCAGATGTCATATTTTTGTGTCAATTGTAAACCAAAATGATAAGGAAGCATTCTCATGTAATGGCATATTGATTACATAGATTAACACACCCCCGAAATTGTTGTTTATCGAATTGGACATAAAAAAATAAATTTTTCGTGCAAATCATAGCATAGAAGTTGTTCAGTCAAAATCAATTGGATTATTGTTAGACAGCCTAAAGAGTTTGATTATGGTAAAATATCCAGTAATACTAAAAAGCTATAATTGCAATGGTTTTAAAATGGAAAACAATTTTCCTATTGGTCAAATTCAAAATTTTAAAGAAGATATTTAAAGCTTCAAGAAACCTGCATATTGAGTACATTTGTATTAGAAACGTAAAAATTTATATAATCGGAATAAAACATCTATTATATTTGGTACTCATTATTCAAGTTCCAATCAAGTTACATGTGTTTGCTTATAATGTTAAAGATAAGAAGAATTTTATCGATGAAGAAATTTTGCAAAATTTTAAATTACATACCGGTATTTGGTAAGAAATACTTTTTATTAGCTTTGTTGTTTTTTAAATAGCTTATTTTATATGGGCCTATGATGTAAATCTTTCATATAAACATTAAATTTGGTCAAATACCGATTAAATTGTGTGCAGGGGAGAAAACCAAAAATATATATTATGGGGTTGAAGATCCAAAAATTACCTATGAATATTAATAGCTTAATACTAGTGAATCAAACTTTAGATTGTCCCAAAAATTGCAACGATCATGGTTTAGTCAATGATAACCCTAGAGGGATCATTTACAGGTCATTTGGCTCACAATGCATAGATGAAAGAAAGCTAGCTTATCTTATAGTTCCTCTAAATAATTCATATTTAATTGACAACCTGTCTATAAGTAGAAATGAAACTAATGGAAGTGAGTATATATTTTGACTAACATTAATATAAATGTGATATTAATCAATCACATATCGATATAATTGTAACTATCGGTATAATTATTAGTGTGTATATATAAAATTAAACTTGGCTAGCCAGTTGTCGAGGTATTTACGTTAAGTTCGGTAAAGAATAAGAATCTGGTAAATTTTTTTTTAATTTGAATGAAGATATTCAGCAGCGACCCAAACAAATTCGATGAATATTTTTTATTTTAATCCCTAAGAATAATATATTGTTTACAGTAATATAAGTAATCATTTTTAATATGTTTTTTGATTACCATTAAAGAATCCGCTTAAATTTATTAAAACTTAATTACTATATACTTAATAATCCTACAAAAAAAGCTAAATATATAGTAATAATCCTAAATAATAAAACCTTAATTTCTTAATAAATACATAATGTCAATTGATCATCTGGAACTTCTACATTAACCATGGTATTGCTAGTTTTCATGTTTTGATAGACTTTTATTCATTTCCGTTATATTATAAGCTTTACTGATATATGTATCCTTTAAATTTTCTTTAATTGTTGGCAAATTTTCATTAATTTTATCACTTTCAAAAAATTGACTTTTAATATTATATTTTCGGCTTCGCTTTCAATAATATTTAATGATTTGATCTTTCCAATAATACTTAACGATTTATTCCTTCTAAAAATATTTAACCATTTATTCAGCTTAATTATTTCTCTTAATATTGGACGTTTTTTTGATTCAATTTCACTTCCAATAATATTTAACCATTCATTCAATTTAATAATTATTTCAACAGATGTTGGACGTTTTTTTGGATCAGAATCCATGCATTGATTTGCTAATTCAATATAACAATCAGGAATTCCTGGTCCAAATTCTGGCCGTAGTCCTTTACAAATCTTTATAATGAGATCGTTATCAAATTTATAATTTCTAATTGGTCTTTGACCAGTTGTTATTTCTACCATAATTATTCCAAACGAATAAATATCTGATGCTTGAGTATATGGTTTTTTTTGAAAGAGCTCCGGTGCAATATAAGGTAATACTCCATGAATACGTTCATCTTGTTCATTTTCATCAAGTGGTTTTGATAAACCTAGATCGGTAATATATGCTTCATAATTTTCTTTCAACAGGATATTTCCAGGATGTATATCTCGGTGTAAATATTTTTTAGAATGAATACGATCAAGATTGGAAATAATGTCATGGAGTATCTTCAATTTGATTTTCCATTTAAATTTAAGAATATCGACAAGGTTTTTACTCAATGAGCCGTATTTTGCATAATTAAGCACTAAAATGTAATCATCTGATTTTTCATCTCTTGATATTCCTAAATATTTATTTAAACTATGGCATGCTTTCAACTAAAAAACCGAATTGATTAATATATTTAACCAAAAACAATATGTAAGACCAAAAATAATATTTAAAAACTATTGATATAATACCTCTTTTAAGAATGGATCTCTGTTTTTATTGGAACCTTTTACAAGCTTAATTGCAACTTTTTCATATGATCCATAGTTATTTAAATAATTTGCTTTGAAAACGGTAGAAAGGCTCCTTTACCAATCTCTTTAATATTTTCAAATTTTTCAAATGGTATCCAATGAAAATATTCTTCTTTTTTGTTAACAGAATTTTGTTCAGTAATAGCCGATTTTAAATACCATTCAAAAGCGATATCTATATTCTTTTCAGCAATAAGTCCTTTTTGATAAAATTCGCCAACACTGTACATTCCATCAGCGTATCCCTTCTCTGCTGATTTTTTATAATACTCGAACGCTTTACATTCATCTTTTTAACTCCATTTCCATAATGATAATAAAATCCTAAATTATACGTCCCCATAGCATCCCCCATATCATCAGATTTTTTAAAATATTCGAATGCTTTATATTTATTTTTTTTAACTCCAATTCCATTTCCATAGCAACAACCGACATCATGTATTCCATTAATATCACCTATATCAGCAGATTTTCGGTAATATTCGAATGCCTTATATTCATTCTTTTTAACACCGATTGCATATTCATAACAAAATCCAACTTGTCTTATTGCTCTAACATCTCCCATCTCCACAGATTTTAGATAATATTTGAATGCTTTCTTATTGTCCTTTACAACTCCAATTCCTGCCTCATAACATCCACCGAGTGCATATATATCTCCCATTTTTGCTGCTTTTTGAATATACATTGTTGATTTACTCATATTCATTTCAACTCCAATTCCAAAAAAATAACAGTAATCAACATTACACGTTCCAGCAGCATCCTCCATCTCTGCGGATTTTTGGTAATAAACAAATGCTTTACGGAAATCCCTTTCAACTCCGATTCCATAATAATAACAATTTCCAACATTACACGTTCCGGCAGCGTTCCCCATCTCGTCAGCTTTAAGGTATAACTCAAACGCCTTACGTTCATCATTTTCTACACCAATACCCTTTTGATAATTATTAGCAAGCTTGTTAATTTCTGACGGTGTCATTTGGTCCATGTTGAAGGTTTAAGCATGAAAAACTATTTGTCAATTTGACATTTTTCTTTTAAAAGAATTTAAGGTCAAACTATAAGTTTTTTTAAAGTAATAGAGTAGTACAAGCTATCAGTCTGTTTAACGATTAGATATGAACTTTACACAAAAATCATGTGGATTACGCAAAAATAGAAATTGCACATGCTTACCCTATAAAAAAGTGATTCGGGTGTATGAGAGCATTTTCATTAATGTGATATTTTCGAACTGCACATCAATTTGGTGATTATCTTGAATTTAAAACAATAAGGTTCTTATTTTGATTTCCTATTTTGAATATGCAAGTGTTCGCAAAACGATTTAAAACGGAAATAAATATGAAACCGGGCTAAAATTGCCGTCTACCTTTCAAATAATCATGACATGCGTCATATCAGTCCATATGCATAGGAGGACATTCGTATAATTGGCTGATGTACGGGTAACTTATTTATACATCTTAAAGTACTTTTGGCGAACGCAAAGCTTCACTAACAAAAAATCACATTAAAGCCATTTTAGCTTCGAATAAACGTCTACATTCATTGTGCAATAATTATCAGAATAATCAGTAACTCCAGGAACTTCACTTAAAAGTGAAGATTTTGTTATTTATTACTATTGCTATTTGTAATAGCTATGCACAAGTACTGAATACAAAAAAAAAATAGATAAATGAAATGAATCAATAAGGTGGCCTTGGGCTTTACTATCCTTATCCAACTCCTCGATCATAGCATTCAGGGTCGCGCGACGCAGTAGCGCTAAAACCAGGAACGTAAATAAAGATTTTGTAATGTATGTCATTTATAAAGCTTTTAATGTATTTTCGCAAAATGACGCACTGGGGTAGAATTTCGAATTTTTCCTCAATTAAGCTTAATTAAGGACCATTTTAAATAATGCTCATGAGTCATAGGATTGTAAGAATTGCGCAATTTAGGATTCATACATGTTGGCCCGATACGTAAAAAAGTGGTTCGGGTGCTGCATCATAGGAGGACATTCATATGATTGTTGAGTTGTATTCCACTTTTGTTGAATAATAAGCAGTAGTCAAAAATCTCACTTGCAATTATTGTTTCTTCTGACATACATTAGTGAATTTACTCAGTTTAAATTGCGAATATATTTAAATAAGGCCTATATATTATCATTCAAAAATTTAATACTTACGTACGTACAGAACATACGTATACAGGAAAGTTGAGTGGCGCGGAAATAAATTCGCATTTCAGTAAGAATCGGAGTTTCCTTTACGTGATGTTGTACATAAGCATTTCCCCTTTTACTGTTATTTTATGATTATACACGTCATACGAACGTATGTGTGTATGTGATACATTTAGTTATATAAATGTTTTTTTGCTTTCGTTGACTTTTCTCAAAATAAACTAAACAAGACGCAATCATATAAAATACAATGACATAGAGATCTTTTTAATATTTTGAAAGCTAAACGAAATCCGGTCCGAGATTGGTTTATTAAAAATTATGAGTATGGATTCAAATTCAATGAAAACAAATCCGTAAAGAAAGTTCACAATAAAGCATTTGAATTCATATCAAAGATACCAAAGCATGTTTAGAGCGCATTGATGAAAGTGATACGATTGTATGTAGACATGAATTAGATGTTTTATGTCATAATAGTCGTATATTAGATGGAAATTTAAAGTTGGATTACCTTGACTTTCTATATTTCTTGGATTAACACGTGATACTGATAGACAAAAATCTAAATATTTTCTGAACGCTCTGTTGAAACGTGGAAAGAGACAAAAATCACTTTTTCTAAATAATGCATCAAACCAACCAATGAATTAATTAAAGATGTAACTGATGCGCTGGGCAAAAACTCAATTAATGAAAAAATACAAGCTCTTCTTAATGTAACAAAAATAATTATGGTGGCTTTTATGCTTGTCATCTTATTTTCAGTAAAGCGAGGATCCAAGAAAAAGAACAAATCAATAGTAAATAGATTAATTGTTTCCTGATAATAGGTATTTTATATTATTTAGAGTTCACAATCTACAAATACCGGTTCATAATTTGAAAATTAATCCTAATGTGCTTGGAGTAGAGGGTTCCATGGGTTTAAATTTTGCTAACAAAGCAACTAACAATCGACGAGCCTCAATAGTTCACGCCCAACAAATAAAAATATTGGTGATCGCAATGATCATACCAATTGGAATAGTCGGATATGACAAAATTCATTTAATATTTGATTTTTTTGAATGATAATTTGCTGTAGTGTTATGAAACTGACAAAAAATCGCAATCGATTAATTAGTAATTTTTAGAAATCGATTATTGCGATTTGCAAAATTTTATGATAATCAAAAAAAAAGAAATCGCAGATTGTTAGTGGTGATTTCTGATTTCTTAAAAACCACATCGATATCGCGACATGAAATCAATTATCATATCGTAGTTATTTTAAGAAATCAGAAATCGTCAAACAATTGTGCGATTTCTTTTTTTTGATTTTTTTTTATGATCTACAAATTCAACCCGTTGATCCTTTCTTTATTCGTCGTTTTCTACGATCGTCACTCTGTGGATCTTTATTTGACAACCATCCAAATTTAATACTGCCACATTCTTTTTGCTCAAAGGAGACCAATTATATCAATGATATATAATTAACAGGTAATTATAGAAATAATTAGATTATATGTAATAGAAAATTAAAATAATGTGTAAATAAGATTTTTAATAAATTATAATTAAACTATAAAATAAAAGTTTCTTATTCTAGAAAAAAAGTATCTTTCATAATTCCAAATTACTTTTTTGCATTAGATTCTGTACATTCTCTATAATATATAATAAAATTATATTGATCTACTACTTAATAATAAACAAGTTTAATAAAGATAAAAGCAAGGTCTCACCTTAACATTTAAAAAAAATAATAATAATAATAAACAAGTTGATTGTTATTTATATTTTTTTTGCTTACATGATTTATACTATTATTCTGTTTAGCTGTATTTTCAAATGTACTAAGAAATGCTATGATTATATCTAAATTTCTCAATATATTTCAGTTATTTGTAGTTGGTTGTTGTCTGGTTTTTGGTTCCAAGAGGTGAAGTCCATGCTATAGTTTATATAAATACAAGATAAAAGTACAAATATTTGTATGATTATATTGTAAGATTAGCAAATAATCAAGATAAGTATTAGAAGAAGGCTTGTTTTCATAGAGTGACCGACTTTTTGTATTGCTTGTATTAATAGGATTTGAAACAGATTTATGAATTGAACCTAAAATTGAATTTGAATCTCAAATTCACTATTAGCAAAATTTTGGAAAAATTTGTATTTTGATTAGCATTATAAAATTACTATAAAATTTAGACTATGTCATATAATTTATAATGATTCAAAATTTTTTGTAGCCTGGTACCTTAATAATTTCATGCAATTAAAAGACATTTTTGAACCAATAAAATATTTTATTTATAGATACTATACAATTAAAAACTCATTTATTTAAATATTTAGAAAATATTAAGAAAATTTATTTCCAAAAAAAAAAATAAAGAGCAATATAGTATTTTAACTACTTACAAACATTTAATAGTGCTCTCATAAAATTTCTGCACACTAATTTTGAACAATGGTTCTGTATATCAGTATTATTATATTTACATATATATTAATATAAATTTATATCATAATTAACTATTTAAGAGTAAATAGGATGTTATTATGCACTATTAAAAGATATATGCATGGTTTAAAAAAGCAAAGGTTTATTCTAACACACTTGTTTAACTTCAGTAATAGCAATATGAATTCAAAAAATAATTTTCCATATAAAGATTTTTATAAGTTAATAAAGTAACTTAATGTAAGTCATACATATCAAATTGCAATATCTATATTAAAATTCATATAACACAAACCTGTGGTGTATGTTCATTATGTTATTGACACATTCCATACTTAAATATACATTAATCGATATAAAATATTTCGCATGTAGATTTGTTCTGCCAAAGCGATGAAAAAGTGCGGCATTAATCGTTATAAAAAATTTTTCGTATATAGATTATACCATTAAACGACGAAAAAATGTGTATAACTTGCAAAGCTGGTTTTTATAGTCAAGTAATAATATTAATCTTGTAATTAAATTACTTAGAATTTTACATTCTTATTCACTTCATAACTCGCAGCTTGTAATGATCTAAACAGACATCTGTAGGATATGTATGCAGTCGGTAAAGTAATTGACATTGTGGCTAACCTGTCACAGATTTCAGACATGCTAATGTAAATGCGTATTCGTTAATCGTTTCTTTATTCCTGTATTTGTATAAACGTTATTTTTGTTGCTTGATTGTATTTTTTGAAATCATTGCCGTTGTCTGCATTACCATAACTATAGGAACTAAATCCATAGATTAGTTTAGTATTCTCTCCTAATTCCATAGTTATACTAGGCAAAATTGTCAAATACGATAATTTGACAAATGATTGCCGCGCAGATGCAAAATTACCATAATTCGACAATTTTTGCCAATATTGCATACTGAGAAATTTATTTTCACCCTGGATAAAGTCACCCGACATATAATTTCCAGTTAGTGGTTAGGGTAAATGAATTTTAACGATATTATATGAATTTATATTATATAGTATAATAAAATTATATATTGGGTGACTTTAACACGGTTGAAAATAGAAATTCCTTCTTGTATACTTATTACAATATAACTTTGTAATAAATAATTATTACATTACTATATTTTACAATTTGTATTACGGCACAAATCATTAGAGAAATTACTATTTAATATTCTCAATTTTATTTTAAATAGTTTAATATTTATGAATAAGTTAAATTTTTTTTGTACAAAACCAAGAGTTTTTAATAATCATAATACATATACAACCATTTTTTAGATAATAGAATATGAACTTGTGTTGTAGAAATAAAATAAATTATTTTCTTAATTTTAGCATAAATAATAAATCTACGCAAGCTGTAAGAAAAGTAGATTTCGTTTTAAGCGGTGCATTCATATCAACTAATTCAACGTCATACTTTCTATAAATCATAGTTACTAAACATTTTAATTCAATCATTGCTAACTTCCTTCCTGGACACATACGTACTCCTCCTCCAAACATCGTAAATGAATATTTAATATCATCACCGTCTTCTGATTTTTCTCCTATATTTTTATTGTTTACTAAATCATCATGTCCATCGTTATCATTAGCTTTATCATTAGTCATATGATTATAAAATCTATCAGGATTGAATTTCAATGGTTCATTCCATGCCTCGGGGCGTTTAAGTATTGCTCCATAAAATAACCCAAATACAGTATTAGCAGGCCAAATATATCCACAAATCTCATCTTCTTCCGAATTTAAACGAAGATTTGAGGGAAATACAGGCTTTATCCGAAATGCTTCCTTAATTATTGATTCGCAATACTTAAGGTTATCTAAATCTTTAAGAGTAATTTTTCGTGTTCTATCATCTTGAAATATTGAGTCAATTTCTTGACGGAATCGAACTAGAACTTCGGGAGAATGTGCAAGATAATAAACTATAAAACAAAATAAATTTGCGGTCTATAAAGGTAAATTAATAAAGATAAATATAAAGTATTAGAGTTATAAAAAAATTACAATTATTATAATGACAAAATAAAAAACTTACAGTATCAGTTCCCGCAATAAATGCATCCATTAAATTTCCACTAATCTCTTCATTTTTCACAGGCCTGATAACTACATCTTCAAACTTTTCAACAAATCTCCCTTTGTGTGGATCTCTATCAGTATTTGCAATAATAAAAGAAGTCAACAAATCAGTACTTAATTCCTCATTTAATGGTGTTTCCTCAATTTCACGTCGACGTCTTTCAATTATTTCGTTTAATTTTCCATATAAAAACTCTTTATTATCCATATATCTACGAATAATTCCACGTATAAATGGAAAATAATCACGAACGAATTTTGGAATAAAACGAACATACATAGCTCCTTCAATATAGGTTTGAATACTATTTATAATAATGTTTGATTCATTTTCATCATTACTTAATCCACACTTGTTATTTGTATATGAGTTAAGCGCATTTCCCTTAATTCCGATTGCCACTCTGTATATCATATCATATGTGAATCGAATCATCCATTTCGGAAGATTTAGAATATCATTATCTATTGATTTTCTGTTCACATCATTATCATCAATTATAATACCAATTTTCTGCCAACATGATTCCATTTCTTCGACTAAATCTATAGTCCATTGTAATGCATCCCTATCTAATTTTGGACGCATTAACGCATTACTAAAAACCATTCTGTTAAGCTTCCAAGAACCATGAATATTATTATTATTAAAAACACCATTATCAACTATACCATATTCTTTGCCTTCAAAAGTTACATATCTTTTTATATATTTACTTTTAGTAGATGCCTGATGCATTTTAACCATGTACTTTGGATGACATAAAATAATGGTACGTTCATTGCCAAACCATACTTCAAATATATCACCGTATTGAGAACGAAATGATTCATATAAGTCATCTAATCCTTTAGGACGGAAATTTAATGTAAACATACGATAATTTGAACCTATGAATGGTAATGGGAAAGGACCTGGTAACTTATTCGGACGGGTATAATAAGCATAGTAAAAACGAATGATGTAAAATGCGAATGGAATGGCAAATAAGATAAAAATGTCAGAAAAGGAGATAGAACTTAAAAAAGTTAATAAAAAGTTTAATGATGTTAACAACATAATTATATGTATTTACGTATATTTTTATGAACTATTATCAGTTATTGATTTAAAATTCTCAACCTTTAACGACACTGGATTTATACTAAATTTAATAAACCAAAGATCTATCTAAATTATTTTATGTATACACATACGGTGTATGAATTCCGGAAATAAAATATACATTAAAGATATGATGTCATTTTTTTATATATAGCCGTTAACTGCAATCGAAAGATAATACGCACATACCATACACGCATTGAATCATCAACGTATAAAATATTGCTCTATATTAAGCATGATTTAAGTTTTCCAAACAATCGTCGTGTAACTATGAGTCATTTTGAAACCACGAAGTTACATAAACAAATTCGTTATATTTCCTTTTGGCAATGTTTATTATTATTAAAGCACTTTTTAGCGCACTGATATGCTTGTGAAACATAGGTTTACTATTTTGACTTATCGTTGAGTCAAGATTAGCAATTTGGCAATTCACTGTTTCATTGAGAAAAAATCAATGGGAGACCCATTGACTCTGTTGAGAATCTAGAAAAAATCCCTAAAAAGGAAATTTGCTGTATAACCAAATTGAAAGCGTTTTTATACGTACGTCGTATATACCAAGTTTGTTATTTTCAATTGTCATCAGACACAATTTTTGGGCCAACTTTACGTTACTTAAAAAAATGTCATTGGTTATTATATCGGTTTTTTCCGACAAAAAGGTTAAGTACGTATGTATATCACCGGAATTTTTTTACTATTCTGTAATCTATAAACAAATGCAGTTCTACCGAAAATTCTACGATAGTGCATATTCATGTGATTCGTGATTGGCGGTTAGAGTGCAAAAATATATTCCTAATGGATCAGTAAACTGTCTTGAAGGATAAAAAAGAAATATTGCGTACTGTTTCTGATAAGAATCAAAAAAGTACCTCAATACCGATTTCTCACCATATGCTATACCAGGCAGATGAGGGTAGTGATTGCCATTTATATGATACCTGAAAAATTTTAGAGTAAAGTACAGACGAATAGTTCTTTTCCGGCATCTGATTAGCTGGCAAGTGATCGGCAAAAATTTTAGCGTACAGTTCGTACTGTATACCGGACAGTACGTATAGTACTGTGCGCGGCACATCACTAGGTGAAGGTCTCTGGACATGACCTTTTTTACTATCGTCACTAACAATTAAGCTTATGGTTTTTAGCATTTTTTTTGTTTTTATGTACGTACATATATATAGTAAATAAAATAAAACCTTATTATTTCAATTGTTAGCGGAGATAATAAAAAAGGTATTGCATGTTCATAAATATCATCATCAGATTCTTTGTTTTTTTTTTATCATGTTAGGGGAAATAAAAAAAAGGAATTGCATTTCCATAAAATATTAACAATTATGTTTATCAATTCATATAAGTATAAATTACTTTCATTATAACCAGTTCTTTGTCTGAATTTGTAAACTTTTGCAACTAGAGTCATTGCATAATTATGAGTTGTTATGCCGATAGTTGTACAAAAAATTTTAATTGAAAAAATTTACAAAATATGTGAATGTGAGTGTAAATTTTATGTTTCATCATGATTGATTGAATAAGTGCGGCAGAATTTTCCCTAGAATAGAAAAAAATGTTGAGAAATGAAGTGTAAAATTTATGTTTCATCATGAATGATTGAATAAGTGCGGCAGAATGTTCCCTAGAATAGAAATTATGTTGAGAAATGAAGAAATAAGAACATTTTTACAATAATAAAAAAAATACTGTTTGTCTCTTGATAAATTTGTAAACGATTTGAAAGATATTAAAAATATACTAAAAAAATGTCAAATATTGAAGGTGATTGAAGATTTTTTTGGAAGGCAGTAAAATATAAAAGTTGTTTATATTTGAGGTCGGAACAGAATTATTTAATTCAACTTTGAATTCAAGTTAAACAAGTATTTAGTTTTATAGTAAAATGGTTTAATTCGGTTGTAAAACTAATAAGTCAGGTTTAAATTCGGTTTATTATGTTTCACATAACCCGATTTAAATACGTTAAATTCGGTTTTTGAATTTCAAATTGGAAAAAGATTGGGAGTGTGTTAATTTACAAAATTGTACGTACGCACGTATTAGGGTGGTAACTCAACTAAGTAAATCAAAACTATGTGAGTAAACAATGGAATTTGATATATTACATTTTTCGTATTACGCAAATAAAAGATCAATAATTATCGTTATTATTATTAATATATTTATTAAAATTAATAAATTTTAAAATGATATAATTTATCGAAAACCCAAGTAATTACCTAGAAATTTTTACAAGAGCTTTATAAAATGTTGAAAAATAAAATTATGCTTTAGAATTTTCTATTAACATGTAAAATTTGAACATTTGTCTTATAAATTTAATTAGTTAAAATGTAAAATTATTTTTGAATAAATTATAACATCATATAGATCATTTTTTAATTATATTTTTTTTCACTGCCTCGGTTTGTTCGGTTATCTCTAAAGCTGGTCAACATTATTTTTAATATCAAAATTTTAGGACGATAGAAAAAATTACTAATGAAGAATCGATAAGTATTTGATGCCTTTTGATACCAACAATTTATTTAATTCGGCGGTAACTTATCAATTCGATCATTAGTATATATGAACGTGTATATGAACGTACTAATTACTTATTATCACTTGATATTGTATCCAGTTTTTACGTATTACTGCTGATTTCAAAATTAGTGGGACACGTGATAAAATTTTTGTTGATCCGCAGTAAATTTTCGGTAATTACATTTACCGAAAATTTTATGTGATTGTCAGTAATATGTTTTTTCAGCCGTAACACAATTATTCTCGCTCGGATTTCATATTAAACACTTTCTTTATTAGACGATATGAAGTTACATTATGGGAGTAGTGCTCCACCTCACTACGTTCTCTTCTGCTATTGCATATTGTGCTCACAATTTTGTTTACAATTTTATGTACACAATTTATGTTCACGTGACGAAGCATGAAAGAGGATCGAAAGTACGAGCCAACGCTATGGTATGGCGCCTTCTACTTTCAAAAACACTTTTTTTTTTT
>QKWP01000547.1:164178-204334 GCA_003550325.1 Gigaspora rosea
AGAATCATAGAAATTTGTATAATTTTATTAATAAAATTATACAAATTTCTATGATTCTCTAAATTTTACTAATTGATCATAACTTTTTGCTTTAAGCAAACTTGTTTAGCACCAAAAAATACATTATATTAGTATATTTTATTTTCTTTTCTTTAAAATTTGTATCAAAGATACTTAATTTGAATTTTTGATAAAATTTCTAAAATTAGTATCTTTTCTTCAAATTTTAAGAAAAGTAAAATAAAATATGCTGATTTGATGTTTTTTTGGTAATAAACAAGTTTACTTAGTGCAAGAAATTAGGATCAATTACAGTAGTAAAATTTATAGAATCATAGAAATTTGTATAATTTTATTAATAAAATTATACAAATTTCTATTATTCTCTAAATTTTACTAATTGATTTTAATTTTTTGAACTAAGTAAACTTGTTTAGCACCAAATAATACATCACATCTTACATCAGTATATTTTATTTTACTTTTTGAAAACTTAAAAAAAAAGATGCATAATTTTGAAAAATTTCATCAAAAATTCAAAATTAAGCATCTTTGACACAAGTTTAAAGAAAATAAAATAAAGTATACCAATATAATGTATTTTGAAGTGCTAAACAAGTTTACTTAGTAAAAGTTATGATCAATTAGTAAAATTTAGAGAATTATAGAAATTTGTATAATTTTATTAATAAAATTATACAAATTTCTATGATTTTCTAAATTTTACTAATTGATCATAACTTCTTGCTTTAAGCAAACTTGTTTAGCACCAAAAATACATCATTTTAGTATATTTATTTTTTTAAAATTTGTATCAAAGACACTTAATTTTAAATTTTTTCCAAAATTATGTATTTTTTCTTCAAATTTTAAAAAAAGTAAAATAAACTATGTAATTTGTTGTATTTTTTGGTGCTAAACAAGTTTACTTAGTGCAAGAAGTTATGATCAATTAGTAAATTTAGAGAATTATAGAAATTTGTATAATTTTATTAATAAAATTACTTCAATTGAATATGCCTTTTGTAGCAGTTTACTAAGCTATTTGATATAGAGCTGATAGCATATCAATAAACCAGGTAAGTAAATATAAATTTATAGTTCACTTCCAATAAAAATTTTATTAAAAGAGGGCCTGATAATAGTTGAAGTATGTATATATCTAAAAGCTAAAGTAGCCGCAAATATATAAAATCTTGCAAGGAATCTTTTTCCTTAAGATATCCAAAGAAGGTTACTTGCAAGTTTTTAAAATATTGCAGTTTTTTAAAAAATTAGTTATGATCCTTTGCTCTTATTGTACTCTGAGAAATGAGCTAGCATGTATCACTTTTAACATATGTTATTACATGAAATAAAAATATACTATTATATAGGGTTTTGAAGTACAGTTTAGTTCAATAGAGGTTCAGGTTCAGGTTTAATAAACCTGAACCTTAATCTGAATCTGCTCTAAAAGTTCAATACTGAACTAAACCTGAACTTAAAATTATTGAACTTGAACCTGAACCTGAACTTAAAAAAAGTTCAGTTCAGGTTCAGTTCAAGGTTCATGAACATGTTTAGATTTATAATATATACACATGTTTACCTAAATTACAAAGTTAGAATCAATCAGTAAAATTTAGAGAATCATAGCATTTTGTATAATTTTATTAATAAAATTATTAAAAATATTGTTCTATATAAAATTTTACTACTGTTTGTTTGTTATTTGAATTCGTTATTTCAGCAAATTATTAATTTAGTATTTGGAGTATATGTTATATTAGGACACACATGGGTGTTATTTTGAAACCAACATGCTATTTTAAAAAATACAATGTTTGAATAATGCCATATGTATTATTTCAAGTAAATATGGTAACTTTTTGCACTAAGTAAACTTGTATAGCACCAAAAAATATATCAAATCGGCATATTTTATTTTTACTTTTCTTAAAATTTGAAGAAAAGATGCTTAATTTTGAAACTTTCACCAAAAATTTAAAATTAAGCATCTTTCTTCAAATTTTAAGAAAATAAGATAGGCTGATTTGATGTATTTTTTGGTGCTGAACAAGTTTACTTAGTGCAATAAATTAGAATCAATTAGTAAAATTTAGAGAATCATAGAAATTTGTATAATTTTATTAATGAAATTATTTAAAATCGTATTTTACATGAAATTTTACTAATTGATTATAACTTCTTGCACTAAGTAAACTTGTACAGCACCAAAAAATACATCAAATTGGTATATTTTACTTTACTTTTCTTAAAATTTGAAGAAAAGTTGAAAATTTTTATCAAAAATTCAAAATCAACCATCTTTTCTTCAAATTTTAAAAAAAAGTAAAATAAATATACTGATGTGATGTATTTTTGGTACTAAACAAGTTTACTTAGAGCAAGAAGTTATGATCAATTAGTAAAATTTATACGATTTTCTAAATTTTACTAATTGCTCTAAGTAAACTTGTTTAGCACCAAAAAAATATATCACTTGAGTATATTTTATTTTACTTTTCTTAAAATTTGAAGAAAAGATTCTCTAAATTTTACTAACTGATTTATACTTCTCACTCTAAGTAAACTTGTTCAGTATCAAAAAATATATATATTTTTATTCAAACTATTCAAACTCAAACTATTTTGCAAAATTTGGACTAGCCCAACCAAATTTATGATTGAGTTTGAATTTAGTATAAAGGTTTAAATAATAAAATTTAAAGTTTGAGTTTGGTCTGGACCAGATAGTGACCAGACCAAACCCGGACCCAAACCCAGAATCACTAGTTCATATGAACACTAGACTGAATCTGAACATGTTCATGAACTTATGAACTAAACCTAAACTAGCTCTAAAAGTTCAATACTGAACCTGAAGCTGAACATGTTTTAAAAAATGTTCAGGTTCAGGTTTGATACTGAATCTGAACCTGAACTTGATCTAAGTTCAGTTCAGTTCAGGTTCATAGGAACACTATATAATATATAATATACATATGCATGCCATTTGATGCTATTCTTTGTGATGTGATATAATATGCCACTCATTATTGTTGTGTCTGTGTTATTTATAGTATAACTGTGCTATTCTGTAAAATATGCATTTGCATACTATATAATATGTACTATCCCATGCATATACACTGTTTTCCCATGCCATATATTGAACTAATTTTCTTATAGAGATGAAATATGACAAAGCTAAAGTATACTAAGTATATAGTAAAAACAAAAGAATTACTATCTTAATTGCTTTTTATATAAACAACAGCTATCTTTTTTTTTATATTAAGGCCAAAACTTAATAGCATTTTGTAATAAATTTAAATATAGAAGAAAACAAGATTGAAATTTTAGATCTTTTTTTTTATATTAGGGGGAACCCCAAGTATAGCTCCTCCCCAAACTTTTATTAATACTTAATTCGTAATCCGTAAGTAAGGGAAAGGATTTGATTAGTGATCAGCAAAGTGCATATTATAATCAAAACAATTAATACCCATAATTTGGAGCCATTTTTTAATTTTCTCGATTTCTGCAAAGCTAACATCTTTTGTGTTTCTATAAAAATTATAAAGGCGATTTTTCTCTTCCTAAAAGTGGTGAATTTATCAAAATTGACCCAATGGGCCGTGAGATATTATCATTTTATCTTCACGATCATATGAAATTTCTTTACAGATCTGCAAAGAAATTTCATATGATCGTGAAGATAAAATGATAATATCTCACAGCCCATTGGTTCAATTTTGATGAATTCACCACTTTTAGAAAGAGAAAAATCGCCTTTATAATTTTCATAGAAACACAAAAGATGTTAGCTTTGCAGAAATCAAGAAAATTAAAAAATGGCTCCAGATTATGAGTATTAATTGTTTTGATTATAATATGCACCCCGCTAATCACTAATCAAATCCTTTCCCTTACTCACGGATTACGAATTAAGTAAGTTGACATATTGCCAAAGTACATACATATTATATACAAGTATTAGAACTAGGACTTTAGGTTATACAACTATTTATTTATCCACAGCTAAAACCCACCAGAGCCTTCCATATTCCCATTTATATGACTGACCTGGCTTGTACGTGTCCCTTCCCAACCAACAATTGGTATTCACATGTCCGCCACTTTACTCACACTACCTAATATCATCACTTCCAATTTGGTGTACGTTGCCAGGTAGCACTTTGTGCTTCTAGAATGGCTGTACTTCCCTCTATGGTGATGAGGTAACCGGGCTTGTTTCGCAAATGCTTCCAGTACAAGATATAGTTGAATAGCATTATGAGGCTCAGGGGAGGGGACCCTGTTATCACTACATGCACTTTTACCAGCTATATCTGTATTGGTAGTGCCAGTACTTCTTAACATCCAAAAACTCCCATATGGGTACGCCTAGAGCCTGTTAGGTCTTGACATGTACATGCTTCCATGCTTCTACCTTTCACTGGCTAGTGAGTTCCGTTTGCCCTTACAGGTTCATTCTGATCCCTAGTCTCACATCCAACCCTTCTTCCAACCTTTACCGATCTCTCCCAAACTACCAAACCAGTTAGTCTGGAAGGATTGGCAGGCCCAGCTTTATATGCCTGATGAACTCTCTCTCCTTGGTACCTAATTCTGAAACATAGGTCCTTTTCCTCTGGTATGACTCTGCCGGCCAAATTGGTGTCCCCTCTTGCTATAGGACTTTTTTCGTCTGGTTTTTCAGTCTTCAGTCGAAATTCTGGTATTCTGTAATACCTAGTGTTTCGATCCTATTCTTTAAGGGCCATCCGGATTAAATTCGGATCCTACTTTGTGTATCCGGATGATAATCCGAATCTGGATAAATCCGAATTCAATTATTGAATCCGGATTCTATATGAGCACAAAGTGCTATCACTTTACTCATTACATTTACGAATTTGGCTACAAATGCTATAAAACCAAATTTGAATAGTTTATTTCAAATACTGTATCTAACAAAATGAAATGTCAATTTTGAATTTAATAAATTAACAAAAAACGTGTCAGACAAATGCAGTGAGCTATGCGAAATATAATTAATTTTTGTGTATCAAAAGATTAAGATCGAATTTTAGTGTAGGAAGTTCTATAACAAATTAATGTAAGTTTTTTTTTAGTTATTACTCGAGGTAGGAACGTCCCGAGTGCCCCGAGTTTGTAGATTGTTACACAATTTATTAATGATTTTTTTTATATACTTTTTTCGGAAGATTATCTCTTCTATGAACCAAGTCAAGTATACTAAGAAACTTGAATTTTTCATGCCGTACTATAATACTTTCAGTTGAATTATTTTGAATCATTCGACCTTCATATTACAATTTACCTACCGAAGTTATAAGTAAATTGCAATCACTACGTTGACGAAATCTTTTGTGTTGAACAAAAAAAAAAGGTAAAAAAAAGTTTAAAATGATTAATAGCGTTAGTGTAGGAGGAAGTAATTAGTTCGTATATTTTTTTTATTATACGTGTTGTATAGCAATTCTTTAGAAAATTAAAAGTATACGAATAATATTAATTAACTATGCACTTTATTATCATTATAGGTGTTAAAATACGATAAGAAGTTTATATATAATGAGTATTAAAATAGCAAAGAATTTATTAGTGCAATAGTTGTATAAAGATAGTAAGTGTAATATATTAGAAGTTTGAATAGACGTAGAATTAGACATAGAATTAGATGTCGAATTAAATATAGAATTAGACATAGAATTAAATATATATAGATTATTATTATTATTATTATTAAGGTTTTGTAAATAAATACTATAGAAAAATTTAATAATCTCAATTTAAGTTATTAAATACATGCTTGCTTATCTACAGTAACATTTAACGGCATTTATTTTGAACTTTAGCCATAAATTTTAATTAAAATTCGTTTCTTTCGTTTTATAAAGATTTACGATTTGATTGGTTAATCTGCATGTGATGTTCTTTACATGATAAAAATTTTTGATTTTAATTGGCTGAACAAATATGCATGATCGGGATCATCATTTTCTTATTCGGGACGTTCCTACCTGTAAGTTATTACTAGTGATTTGGCCAGATCCATCCTATTTAAAAACGGATGAATCCTATTTAAAATACTAAATCCGGATATATATATCAAATATAAATAATAGGATTAATTCGGATTAATAGGATTACGGATTGGATCTCTAGTAATACCATTAGAAAATTTTCCTTACCTTCTTGCTCAGAACTTGCCAAATGGGTTTCAATTGTTCCGGTCCCTTGGATTTGTCTGTGTAATTTACACAACTGCACTGATGCTCCCGTTCAAGATGGTGGTACCAAGAGGACCCTGGACAATCCTAAGATAGGTAGAGGGTAAAAAGTGGGTAGATTTTTTGGGCCAAACTCATCTAAATTCTGGTTAAAATTAAAAATTAATTTTAATTTTGACCAGAATTAAAGTAAATTTGGTCCAAAATCTACCCACTTTTTACACTACCACCTACTATAGGATTGTCCTGGGTTCTGTACCATGGTTACAGGTAATATACCCAACTGATCGATGAACAAATGTTATTATAACACAGGCCTATTTTCCAATTTGTCTATAGTGGAATTTAAACTCTAGACCTGTAGCTTGGGGGTAACAACCAGACAGCTTCTTTATGTCACCATACCCTTGAAATTTTAGATCTAAATCTTTCACATTATAATTATTTGCAATTATTTTATTGCAATTATAATTACTTTATATTTTTAGCTATTTCCTTTTATTAACTCATATACAGTACTACTTTTGCCTTATTTATCAGATTTTTAAAAGATTTTTAGTAATATTTTTGGATGGCCTTTTTATTATATTTCTACAGACGCTTAGAATTATAATAAAAAAGGCTTAATTTTTGTATATTACCAGACTTTGTAAATTGCCAAAATTGGTTATGCGCTATATTCAGAAATTATCTTTATCTCTATTATAAGTTCTCTTGTAAATATCATCTTCTACCTCTATTAGCATCATTGTGTTCATTAGTTATTTTGAATCTACTTACTTTTTTCTAAAATTTTCTAAAAAGTAAAAAAATTAAATTTACAAATTTAGGCTATGCGAAGTTAATTTTCGTTTTGTATAACCCACTGACCCAATTTTTTCAAAAAAAATTTTTAAATTCCTATTGTACCAAATATTCCACCCAATAATGATCTTAATTTTTTAGAATTATCTGATATAGGCTTCCTTCTCTATAATCATACAGCTTGTTTCAAGAAAATTAGTAATCATATAAGAGTATAATTTTATAGAAGTCTTTTTTTATAAGTTTATTAATAAATTGTTTCAAAATCTAATGTGATTGTACAGGTGTTATGATTATATAGAAGGTGATTATAGAGAAGGAAGACTGTAAATCCAAAAAAATAAATCCTAAATTTACTGATCCATGTTATACAAACCAAAAATTAATTTTGCATGGTCTTATATATAAAAATAAGTTTATTTTTATTATTATTATTTTTTTTAATAAAATGCCAGAGACTTTATTTAAGTAAAATTAATAACTTTATATTTAAAAATTTCAGAACTATGCTTGTATTACTATAAAACAGGCACCCAATGTGACATTATACCTTCTATTTTCTATAAGTACTATAATTAACAATTTCAAATTAATTTGCTAGCTAGAATAGGTTGAAGAAAATCTTAGACATATGCTCTAACATTATTGTATACAGTTTGTTAGAGAAAAAGCTTGTAGAAACTATTTTTCTATAAAGGAAGAAAAGTCTATATATGATATATCTGGTGTAGCTGTAGTTGTTGTATGGGATATATTTGGAAAGAAATATATTTTCTTTTTATTTTTGAGGTAATATTGCAAGCATATTCCCATTGGTATTGAGAGATATTTCATGAGCCCAAATATTATTTTAAAACCAATCTAAAAGATTATTAGATAGGGAAGTAAGAAATAATTTAGTTTGTTTCGTGGTAAGTAGTTTAATATTTTCAAGACTTTAGAAGGATAAATTTCAATAATATAGTATAGAAGAAGGTTATATTATGGAGTATATATTAGGGCTCCTATCGAACCGGACCGAACCGAACTTTTGTCAAGTTTGAGTCCGGTTCGATTTTCGAACCGGACTCAAACTTTTTGTTTCGAACTTTTTAGTCAAGTTTGAGTTCGGTCCGGGTTCGGTCCGAAGTTTGCAAACTAGTTCGAGTCCGAATAGTTAGTGATTGGACCCGGGTGGGCATTACCCGGGTCACCCGCGGGTGGGTCAGGTGACCCGTATTGAGTTGTAGTAACCCGGAATTCAAAATTCTATTGCTATTAATAGATTCGCCAAATACATTTAATAAAAAATATTTGACGAAAATAATTTATTTCATTCTATAAACTTTTTGTAGATAGTCGACTCTATGAAACGAATCTCTCTATTAGTGCTCCTACGAACCGGACTCAAACCGGACTTTAGTCAAGTCTGAGTCTGGTTCGATTTTCGGACCAGACTCGGACTTTTATATTCAGACTTTTTAGTCAAGTTCGAGTTCGGTCCGGGTCCGGTTCGAAGTTCGCGAACCGGTCCGGTTTCGAATATAGTTATATGTATTTTTTAGTGCTGAACAAGTTTACTTAGTGCATGTTTTTAGAATTAATTAGTAAAAGTTTATGAATTATAAGATTTTATAAAATTTTATTAATAAAATTTTATAAAATCTTATAATTCACAAAATTTTATTAATTAATTCTAAAAACATGCACTAAGTAAAATTGTTCAGCACCTAAAAATGCATCATATCGGTAAAATTAATTTTATTTTACTTGAAATTTAGAGGATAGATGCATTATTTTGGATTTTTGATCAAAAAAGTCAAATTTAAGCATCTATTCTCCAAATTTCAAGTAAAATAAAAAACAATCGGCCGATTTAATGTATTTTTAGGTGTTAAATAAGTTTACTTAGTGCATTAAGTTAGAATTAATTAGTGAAATCTTGTGAATCACAAGATTTTATAGAATTTTATTAATAGAATTCTATGAAATCTTATGATTCACAAAATTTTATTAATTAATTCTAACTTTATGCACTAAGTAAAATTGTTCAGCACCTACAAATACATTAAATCGGCCGAATTTTTTTTATTTTACTTGAAATTTGGAGAATTGATGCTTAAATTTGATTTTTTGATCAAAAATCCAAAATTTTGCATCTATTCTTTAAATTTCAAGTAAAATAAAAATAATTATGCCGATTTGATGTACTTTTAGGTGCTGAACAAGTTTACTTAGTGCATTAAGTTAGAATTAATTAATAAGAATCTGTGAGTTATAAGGTTTTATAAAATTTTATTAATAAAATTCTATAAAAACTTATAACTCACAAATTCTTATTAATTAATTATAACTTAATGCACTAAGTAAACTTATTTAGCACATAAAAATACATCAAATTGGCATAATTATTTTTATTTTACTTGAAATTTAGAGGATAGATGCATTATTTTGGATTTTTGATCAAAAAAGTCAAATTTAAGCATCTATTCTCCAAATTTCAAGTAAAATAAAAAACAATTGGCCGATTTAATGTATTTTTAGGTGTTAAATAAGTTTACTTAGTGCATTAAGTTAGAATTAATTAGTGAAATCTTGTGAATCACAAGATTTTATAGAATTTTATTAATAGAATTCTATGAAATCTTATGATTCACAAAATTTTATTAATTAATTCTAACTTTATGCACTAAGTAAAATTGTTCAGCACCAACAAATACATTAAATCGGCCGAAAATTTTTATTTTACTTGAAATTTGGAGAATTGATGCTTAAATTTGATTTTTTGATCAAAAATCCAAAATTTTGCATCTATTTTTTAAATTTCAAGTAAAATAAAAATAATTATGCCGATTTGATGTATTTTTAGGTGCTGAATAAGTGTACTTAGTGCATTAAGTTAGAATTAATTAATAAGAATTTGTGAGTTATAAGTTTTTATAGAATTTTATTAATAAAATTTTATAAAATCTTATAATTCATGAAATTTTACTAATTAATTCTAAAAACATGCACTAAGTAAACTTGTTCAGCACCAAAAAATACATATAACTATATTCGAACCCGGACCAGTTCGCGAACTTCGAACCGGACCCGGACCGAACTTATATTTGAGTCTGAGTCTAGTCCGAAGTCCGAAATTAGTAAAATTTAGAGTCCGAGTACGGTTCGATCCCGGACCGAACCCGGACCGGACCGAACCCGAACCGAACCTAGGAGCACTAGTATATATATTAAGTATAAAGTAAAAAAGAGTATTGAGAATTGTTACTGGAGATATGGTAGTAATTATAAAAGAGGTAAGTGTATTAGTATTTATACTAATAACAGATTGTTGAATATTATTGTTATTGTTTGAACAGAGAAGTAAGTGTAAAGTATCTTTAGTATCTGAACAGTAGCAACATTTTGTTGTAGGATATAAGTAAGGATGACAAATATGAAGATTTTTCATAATTGGAAGATTGTTAGTTAAAATTTTGATTCTAATAAAATATTAAAATAATTGAGTTCAAGTGTATTTAGAATACTAAACCATAGTGTTCAATTAATTCTAGATATATTTTTAAATATTTTGAGAGTAGACCAAGAGTATAGTTCTTGTATAGTATATATATTTTTGATAAAACTTCATATTTGAAGGGAATAAGATAACTATACCATTGAAAATGGATTGGTAAATTTAGAAAATTATGGGTAATTTTAAGTATTGGCTTATTAGTTCCATGTTTTAAAAGTAATGTTTATAGTACCGGAAGCTTTCTTTAATTCCGATAAATTAACAATCATATGGCTCCTGAGATTTTTTACTTTGGGCGTGAAGCAGTATGCAAGAGGTAAGTATAGTTTCCTTTATATCTGTAGGGAACTATATACTTCTCTAAGGCAGTTCAGTAAGAATATACAAGAGATAATAAACAGTTTATTAATTTAACAAGAGGGCTATTCCAAGATGTCAGTTCTTTAGAAATCCCAAGAGTTTATTAATAATAAAAGAGGAGGATAATAAATATAAAAGTAAATATAAAATACAATGTCTGGATCTATCTAAAACTAAGGAAAATAAGGTCTGTTTATATATCTATAAGCTATGCATTGCTATGCATCGTTATGCATTGCTATACGTCGCTATGTGTCGCTATGCGTTACTATACATCGCTATGTATTGCTATGCATCACTATGTGTCACTATGCATTGCTATTAGGGTTCCGCAATTTGATTTGGTCTTCAAATATTTGAATCAAATATTTGATCAAATTCAAATTCAAATTTGACTATATTTGATTTGATCAAATTCAAATATAGCCAAATTTGATTTAAATTGACAAATATTTGATTTGATTTGAAAATTACTATTAAAAATTCAAATTCAAATGTTTGAATCAAATCAAATTCAAATCAGGGTCAATTTGATTTGATCAAATTCAAATTGATCCAATATTTGATTTGATTTGAATTTGAGGAACCATAATTGCTATGCATTGCTATGCGTCATTGTGCATCATTTTGCATAATACAATTACTAAATACAGTTATTTTACTGTTTCCTTATTAATTTCTAATTTTTCAACTAATTTCTACCAAAATTAACAAAGCTATTCTAAACATTTCTCTCCCCTTTAAGAACGAACTCTGTGAGTTCTAGTCTGGGTAAGAACTTGAGAAAAGTCATCTTCTGTTAGTCTCACAATTATTGTATGTGTAATATAGATCGTTCGAGAAAGGTTTTCTATAGGTAGATCAGAGAAAAGTAATTTTATCTATTTGGCACAATTCCATGTATTTCGGGCTCTTCTTTCCTCTTGAGTCTTCTCAATTACTGCTTGTATGTCTTTCTGAGTATTGGAATATTTTTCTATAAGATCACCAAGATAATAGTAAGCTTCAAGCAGTTAATTCTGGTCTTGTCTGTTTCTAGTACGAGTCTTAATTTGTTTGAGAATTTTCTGCAATTTCTTATGATACGTTATTCCAGTATATGGAGGAATAGATGCCTGAGTTAAAGGTCTACAAGGTTTGGTAATATCTTGTACAATTTTGCTCAATTTTCTAGATTTTGGAGCAGGTATGACTTCTTCTTCTTGGTTAGTAACCAGGAACGATAGGGTTTCTTCTTGTACGTTTTCTGGTTCTAAATTTGGGTGTACCTCTTCTAGATTATTTAATTCTAGTAGGTTAATTTTTGGTTGTTTTGTATCTATTAGAGCGTCCAGAGAATTATTTGAGTCTGGCTCATAAAAAGAAGTAACCACATTAGTAAGGTCAATAGTCTGAATAATGTCATTACTATTACACAACAATATGCATTGTGATGTAATCCACAATGTATTATTTTGAGCAGCATTATCTTGTTTCCATATCAGAAAAAGATATTGGAGGGCTAATAGGGTTTGGAGTTGTAATGTAGGAGTGGCATTTTTAGAAAAATTTCAAAAAGAGCAGTTGTATAAATATATTTTTAAGTTATACAAATTAAATTGTGTGTTTTATCCCCTTGTAGATCAAATTTTTTCTAGAAATTTCTAGAAGATTCAATAACTACTATTGGTCCCCATTTTTGTGGATCATAATATTTAGCAAGCCGGTCACTATTATAGAATTTTTGTAAAATTTTTTCTTCTATTGTTCATAATTTATAAGCACCATTGTCTAATTTCTCATGGATAAGGAAAGGTCCAAATCTTTTGGTTTCAAATTTGGCTAAGCAAGAGGCTTCTAATTCCTTTTTTTGTATCCTTACTTTATCATCAATTTCAAATGTCTCTATTTGAGTATTGGCATCAAAGTGGACTTTTTGTTTTTGCTGTAACCATTCAGTGTTTTGTCTATCCTGGTTCTAGTGAGTAGATTATTTTTCTATTAAATCATAAGCTCATTGGAGAATACTTCCTTGTAAGTCTATTTTGTTATCTACTCTGTAGGTTCTACTGGGAAAAGTACTTTAATTGGTAGGGTAGCATCTCTTTTATATAAGAGTTGAAAGGGAGTATATCCTGTAGTAGCATGTCTTTTTATCTGGTATGCTATAAGGACAGCAGGTATATATAAATCCCAATCATCATCTCCTTTCACTTTTGCAAGTGATTCGCATAATGTTCTATTAAATCTTTCTACCATACTATTTGTCTGAGGGTGGTAAAGAGAAGAGAATTTGTGCTTTATAAGAAACTTTCCACAGAGAATTCTAATTGTTTCGCTAATAAAATTGTGACCTTGGTCTAATAAGATAAGTTTTGGAGTTCTATGCCTACAGATTATCTCTTCGAAGATAAACTAAGCAAGTGTATTAGCACCAGCATTTGGAACAGCACGAGCTTCTGGCCATCATGTTAGGTATTCAGTAGCAACAATAATATATCGATTGTTTTGTTTAGTCATAGGCAAGGGGCCTACAAGATTAATTCTAATACGTTTGAAAGCTCTTCCAATTTGAATGGGTGTAAAGGTTCTTTTCTATGACCCTTTTGTCTTTGTTGACATTCTTCACAAGTCTTTACATATTCTTGAATGTCTCTATACATTTGATCCCAATAATAGCAGTTTGTTATTTTATAATACATAGCATCAGTTCCCAAATGTCCAGCAGTGGGGTGCTTATGCATCATATATAATACTAGTTCAACTTCAATTTATTTAATAATTCTAAGGGTCTGTCTGGGTTTCTTTTATGATTTTTATAAAAAAGGTGATGTCTAATTTCAAAGTATTTAGCCTGATCATGAGTTGTTTCTGTTCTAGGTCAGTAAATCCATCTGGGAATTGGTCTGTATCCAAATAGTGGTAGAGGTTATAATATTGGTCAAGATTTATTAGTTCTGTTAGGTATACTGTATTACAGCAAAATAATGATCATGGGCATTATTTCAAAAATCACATTCCCTAAAAATAGCGTACTGGGTTTCGAAATAACGCCCATGCACGTCCCGAAATAGTGCACACCATATATAGAATACTACAGTATATAATCGAATGCATAACAAAAGTGTTTAATAAATACTTCATATTTATTCTTTTTGCTTTAATTGCTTCAAGAATAACTATCATAAATGTTCAATTAGCAGCACTACACTTATCCTAGTAGGATAATAAATTGTTACAGCCATTTTTTTTTGATTTTAATACTAGAATATAATTTTTGATAAAATTAATATTTTATGCACATCCTTTTTAAAGTTAGAACCATAATACTGCATAATAATATTAAAGAACAAAGAAAGATATGGTAATAAATCTACAGATAATATTTTATATATGTGCAGAGTTTAAAAAATAAATGATTAGCTTTTTACTATCGCGACATAAAAGGGCATCAATAGGTTAATTGTTCCTATATATATATGGTTTTGATTTTTAGCGCCGGTACAGGATAAAAAATCAGGTTATCACAAAATAGTGCACATGCGCACACTCAAAATAACGCGCAAGTGATCGAATCACTGCACAGGTGCACATTATTTTGTAGTAATACAGTAGATGTCTAGGTCGGCATGCGTAAGAGAGTATTGACATTTGAATGAATTCAGCCTTGTTTATGAATAATTTCAAAGTTGTATGGTTAGAGTTTCAAAATTCATTTTCCAATTCTTTCTTTGGGTTCAGCAGTATATAACTATTTTAATACTAAATGATCCGTAACTAAGATAAATTTTGTAGTGTCTAAATATTTATGTAAGTGTTCTATGGCCTATACAACTGCAGCACATTCAAGTTTCACTACTGCATAGTTCATTTCTTCTTTTTGTAAGCTTTTACTGGTATAAGCAATAAGGTGTTCTTTTCTATTTTTATCAAGTTGGCTTAACATAGCTCCAAAGCTATTGTAGGAAGCATTAGTAGCCAGTATAAATATCTCTTTAAAGTTAGGGTAGGCTAATAGAGGGGCAGTATTAAGTCTAACTTTTAATTCTTCAAAAGCCTTTTGTTGGTTATCTTGCTAATGGTAGGGTTCATCTTTTTGTAGAAAAGAATTTAAAGAGCAAGTAATTAATGAAAAGTTTTGGATAAATTGATGATAGTATCCTGTAAGTCCAAGAAAAGATCTAAAGGCTGTGAGGTTTTTAGATGGTTGGATTCGTTGGACAGCTTCTACTTTTTGAGGGTCAGGGTCAATACCCTTAGCAGAAATAAAGTGTCCTAATAAGGGTAGTTGGTGCATCCAAAAGGTACACTTCTCTATATTAAATCTGAATCCTGCTTGTTTAATTTTATTAAATACTTTTTTTAAATGGGTTAAGTATTCACTAAATCTTCTAGAATAAAAAATTGTATCATCTAAGTATACAACTACAAATTCCCATGCAAAATTCCCTTATATACACGATCTATTAGCCTTTGGAAGGTTACTGGAGTATTACAAAGGCCAAAGGCATTACATTAAATTTATAGATTCTATATCGTATGGTGAAGACAGTTTTCTTTTTGTCATGTGGATTCATATCAACTTGCCAATATCCACTTGCAAGGTCAAGGGTAGAGAACCAAGAACATCATATAAGAGCATTAAGCATTTCATTAATGTGAGGTAAGGGATAAGCATCCTTTTTTGTACAGTATTTACTTTTCTGTAGTCTACACAGAATCGTAGTTTACCATTTTTCTTTTGCACTAATACAACAGATGAGTTCCAAGGGCTATCAAATGGCTGAATGAGTTTATGGTCCAACATTCTTTGGATTTCTTCCTATATAAATTCTTGTTTATTTGGAGGTACAGAATAAGGGCAAGAGCGAATAGGGTGTACATTCTCATTATAGATTCAGTGAGTAACAAGTTAGTCCATCCTAGTTCAGTTATATTAGTTGCAAAGAGGTCTGCAAATTCTTCTAATAATTTTCTAAAAGCTAGGCCTTGTTCTTTGTTAAGTGGTCCAATATTTAGAGAGGTCTGGGTCAACAAAGTATATTCTTCATATTCAAAATTGATAACATTTATATGTCTAGGTATGAGTTTTTGGTCTGGGTCAGCAGGTGGTTTATGATCCTGCTTAGAATACTCTAAAAATTTTGATAGAGCATCTCTAAGGCATTAGCTCATTAATGAGTATTTTGTGCTTCTTCCTGAAAAAAACATAAAAAAGGCAGCATTCGTAGTTTCAAGGGTTCAATTCTGGCTTGTAGTTGTTTTATCAATTGGTCTTGTTGTTGCACTTGTTGTTGGAGCTGATAAAACTTTGAGTCATCATCTAATTCCTTAATTGTTTCTTCAAGAGGTGGAGAGTAAATTTCTGGGTCTGAAAGTTTGCAGTTATTACAATATCCCTAATTGGTATTTAACCCATCTTGGTGTTTAACGTGTAAACATTTCTGGCAGAGATCAACAGGAACAGTAAGGCTCATTCGTAGGATAGCAAGAGCATACTTTGGTCATAGTCAGGGTGACTAGTATCAAAAGATTTATCCAGGATTGCTTGTAGCAGATCAATATCTTCATCTGGTAATAGGTCTAACTCAGCTTGTAATATAAGTTGCATTTCATGATAGTTCCATGGCTCAGTTACCTGGTCAGATATTTGAGGTTCTAAAGTCTAGCCAATAGTCTGGTTATTTTCATCCAAGAGAATTTTTGTGAGTCAGTAAATTCTGGTCTAGTTCATTTCATACTGGTGTCCAGCATACTTTGTTGACTTAGTATATCAAAATTAATAAACTCTTCCATAAATAATTCTGAATTATTTTGCACTGATTTTAAATAAACTTCTTGAATATTATTAAACTCTAACTCATTATCTTCTTCATTGATTAAATCTATTAAATCCAAAGAAAATAAAGTATTATAATCTCAAAATTATCGTTATTTTGTTCATTTCTAGTTACTAATTTATCTAAGCTTTTTTTAGAAACTTTTGCAGATAATGCAAATTTAATTTGTGAAATCATTTTTAATGTTGAAGTAGTTAATTGATTTCGAATTTTTGTTTTTGCCATACTCATACGTGAAAAAAGTTGTTCTACTTCAGCAGAATGAGGACGAATAGCAAATATCTTTAATGCTAATATTTTTAATGCTCCAGCTTGATAAGAGATCTGTTTCCAATAGGTTCTTGGTTCTAAAGTTGTTAAATTAAATAGAGATTGAAATTGAACATGGTATGACCGATTGCTTGGTCAAATCGGTCATGATTGATCACGAAATTTTTTGTTCGATCATGATTGATCAAACTCAATGATCAATCATAGCCTTTTGATCGATTATAATCGATCAAAGGCTATGATCGATCATAAAGTTTTAATCGATTACAATTAGAGATTCGAACTTGATATGATCAATTTTAAAAATGTAGTACAATCAGTAATTTTTTGATTGATTATAATGATCATAATGATCATAAACAATTATGATATCATTCTATAAGTACATCTTATTCAATATAGTTTGCTGACAATTTTTTTATAAATTGCACCAACTTTAAACCTAAACTTAACTCTAACGACAATGGCTAAAATTAATTTGCCAGCATAATTAGCTGTTGATAAAATAACTTTTTATGAAATGGACTTGTCCGTGAATTAATTGAATTAAGTTTTCTGTGAAGTAATTATTGATGATTTGATTGAAACCGAGCAAACCCGATACCATTAAATAAATATTAGATAAAAAACTGAATTAATGTCTAAATGATGCACTAGCACAATGCATTAATATAAGACCCGAGCATAACCAATCTAAAAAATTTTGCTTACCATCATTAGCGTTAGGTTATAGTATATTTTTGTTTGGGTTTTACGTTACATCTGATCTTGAAATATAATTTGACCAGATAGCGAAATTTTTTAGATTGGTGACGCTAGGAGGGTTCGCATTAAGATGGCAAGTAATAGATTTTTAATGGCTAATCAAATACAAGATTTTGTTTACATGCCATTTATCCATAATTTATTCACGTTCAATATCTTGCACATATAAATTACATTTTATACATATTAAACCATCATCCACTTGCTATTCTAGTCGTAATTTGCATTACTACGTTCCTGGTAACCATAGGTCAGTCTTTACTGGGATCTTTTGATTAAATCTTCGCTATATTCTTGAATAGAGTCACTACAACCCTTGATCAAAGTTAACGTATTGACATTAAATCTAATATACCAGGAACGAACTGATGTATATCACAAAGTGTATGTATGTACGTATGTACATTCGCAAAATCTCATAATTGCATTAAAAATCACGATGTGCATCTCATAGTACTACTGTACTATATTTATCTATTGTATAAGAATTGTTTAACCCAACATCGCTTTAACAGGTTTTTCTCTCGATTAAAGTGCATGACGATCACTATAAAAATTGTCTTTATTATTGTCTTCGAGAATTCATCCCAATGAATTTTAAAATTATTATAATCCCTTTTGTATTTAAATTTTTAATTAAATTTATTAATTTGACGAATAACATATATATACAACATTTTAATAATGCTTATTTTATAATTTTTTAATTTTAAGCAAGATGATTTTGGGGAAATTTACCAAAGATATCGCAAGACTGGGCTATTATCGCTTCATATCATAAGAATTAATTTTTTTTAAATCTTTACCAATAAGATTTTCGATATTATAAATGATAACCTGTCATTAATATACTTACTTTAAAGAAGACATACCATTTTCAGATATTAAAAACACACATATATTTATGTTCATTATTTTAATAGCCGATAAGAAATAAGCTGAGTTGACTTTATTTTACTAAATTTATTGAAAGTTACAACTTTTGTTTTGTCAGAATAAAGCTAGCCTGTTATTTAAAACAATAAGAAGTTGGTCTTTTGAATTAATAAAAATTAAAAAGTTACAGTGAGCGAAACTTACTTGAAAAGTGTGTATTGTGTTATAACAAGTGCCAAACTAGACTGTATATTATGTAAAACATTTGGATTAAATATTAGAAACGTAGGTACTATTAACCCTTTGACAATTATATACGATTGTTTGACAATTGAGGTATTAAAATAGATATTCTATCCCACATTGACCTGATTGATATTCAGATTAAATTAAGAAACTTACCTTATTTTTTGGAGTTGCATGATTCTACATAGTAAGCTACTGAAGAATCATTATCATTTTGAAACACTCAAATAGAAGTACTTAAGTTACTTCTTATTTAATTATTGGATAGCTTGGCCTGTGAATATAGTAATTATTTATCAATCAGTACTTACCACTGTCTAATTTTTACTCGTGTTATTTGATTATTTAAAATTAGCTAGCATTGTCTATTATATTAGAGCACAAACATTCGTCTGTCAGCTATTTAATCAATGTAGTATTTCTATTTTGTGCAAAGTAATAGGATATTACTTGATCGAAAAGTAGAAAAGCCACACAACCCTTCGTCTCAAAAACACTATTACAGGTAAGAACTTCGCATGTGATAATCAGAAAATAGTGCAGAAGAAGAGGACGGCATGGAAAGATCAAGACAACAATAGTATAATTAGTGCTTGGCACAATCAAACAAAAATTTTTTTATTGTGCCAAGCACTAGGTATAATGCATAGAATTAAGAATTGGAAGGTTCAAGTAAGTATAAGAATTGGTGACAATGTAGCCAGATCTGCAGGTGCTTGAACCTAAATTCGCGCATCCACCCAACTCGCTCTAAGATGAAGACACATTATTCTATCATTTCTTTATGTACATTCCTTTACGCACATTCCTTCACGCACATTCCTTCATGCACATTTCTTCACTTACAGTCAGCAGGAAGGAAATAACCCACCGGCTTCAATTCTACGGCGACTTTGCTTCTTAATCATGATTCTACAAATTTTAACAAAACTGCTACCGGCCTAAATTATCTGCCGTTATAGCACAAATAAATACTGCGTCATATAATTTGATTATCTTATTGGTGTCACAAAATCATCTCGCTATTGGTGTTATGTAGTCACCTGTGTAATGATCATGTACATACATATGTATCTGATACGATTGTTAAATAAGTAGCTGCACAACGCAGTTGTGCAAACCAGAAATGGTAGAAATATAAAATTTAAAGTAAACTTTGAAATTGTGTTAGACTTATACGTTATAGATACTATTTCGGTTTTGACGAATATATTTCGGCATTGAGTTTTGATATGAAAGCTCTAAAATATACAGCAATCTATATTAAAAATCAGTGCCGAAATACTCTACAACTTGCATAATCAGGCCTGGAGTTACAGGCATAATTCTCTAACTTGTATATAAGTTTAAAGCACAATTTATTTATATCAACCTATTAAATAAATATAATAAACAACGAAATTTTCAAATAATGTTCTTATTTAAATATATGATATAGACAAGTATTACACCAGGTGATGCTAGTTTATAAATTAAATAAGAAATTATATTGTGTGTATTCCATTGATTAAGATAGAAATTTAGAAGAAAATTGAATAACATTAATTCATCAGAGGGTTGATGTTAACTGAAGAATCAATTTCGAACGGCCTTACTTATCTTTAGTGATAGGACCTCCAAGTTTTTAGTTAATAAAATTAATAATACGTTAATAGTTAATAACTTCGATTATAGCAATTTGATAAATTAGATACGGGTTTAATATATGATATGATCAGTCATAAATTATGACCGATCTAACAATTTGACTGATTAAGTGCATTGACCAATCAAAATACATGATCGATTATGATCGATCAAACGATTTTGACCGATCAAGTGATTTTGACCGATCAAAGCACATAATCGATCATAGATTGATTTATCTTGTACATGTTCGATCAATGACCGATCACAAAAATTTGACCAATCTCAACCTCTAAAATTAAAAGGTGGATCATTATTATAGTAATCTAATAATTTTTGTGAAATTTGTATTGCTTCTCCATATATAAAATTTTACATTTGTGCAAATGTTAATGCATAAACAACAATATCATCAAAGGTTAGTTTTTTTGATACTGCAATTTTCTGAAATTTTGGATTCAAGAAAAATGCCAAATAATATATAGGTTCATCAAATTCTTTTGCATGAAAATTAACTATATCTTTTGCATGATCAATTAACCCATAATCAAAATCTTCAAATTCACTTGATTTTAATTTTTTATAAATAACTAACAATTTGGTATATATATCACCTAAAGTTGCATTATTAGACTCAAGCTCTGCAATTGCATCAACAATATATCAAAGAATTATAGTAAATTGTTCATTTTCAAGAAAATGTCAACGACTTGTAATTATTTCTTTAATTTTAGTTAGAATAGAAGGACATTCATAAGGAAAGTTATTATTATACTCAAGACAAGCTTAAAAACCACTTTCATGATTTTGAATTGAAAGACAAACTTTTGCAAGTGAATACCATCGAGTTTTACAAAAAGTTCGCAGTCCACATTTAACATTATTTTCTAATGTCCATTGTTTTAATTTTGCATTCTAAAAGTGTGAGCTAGTAAAAAAATTTACTAATACTAAATTTTGTTTAATTGTATTTTTGTATTGTTGATATGATGAACTTCCTATTGCAATTAAATTAAAAACATATAAGCAGCATTTAATACTAATAACATGTTGATATTTATCTGAAATATTTTTCGAAGCTGTACCATAACTGAAGGACTATCTGTAACTATAGCGATAATTTTACTAAAATCTATAGAGTTATTTTTTAATGAATTTTCTATTGCATCAAGTAAATTATCTGCATTATATCGGCTTTTAGAAAAATCTTCGATGTTGATAATTTCATTAACATCTTCAAATTTATGCAAAAGAAATGCATATATAGAGTTATTAGATACATCTGTCCATCCATCAAGTGAAAGAGTCAAATTACACATTTCTTCAATTCGGTTAATCATTTCAACTAATATTTGTGCATATTCTGACTGAAGTATTCTATGTGTTAATGTATACCTTGATGGTGGATTATAGCTTGGGTGTAAGTTTTTTAAAAATAAAATAAAGAATGGATTTTCAACAAAACTAAATGCTGTATTGCTATATATTAAAACTTGTAATAGCAAAGTATGTAACTCATCAACTTTTTTTGATGACATGGTAGCTTTATCAAAATGATCAGTCATTAAAACTGCTTTGTGCATAGAACTTTCAGTAACTTGTTCAGGTTTGTTTTTAATTATTCGAGAATAAAGTATTCTATTTTCAGCTGAAATTTTACGACAGCTATTGATTATATTATTTGCTATTGCTTCTTTACGTGCTTCAAATATTTGATCACAATATGTACACTTAGCACTATATCTTCGTGCTTTATTATTTTTAAATTCTTTTGAGCACAAAAAGCCTGTCCAATGTGTACCAAGGTTCTTAGGTGGTGATATAAAATCCTCATTCGGATCTAAAATATCAGACTCAATATTTTCAGAGTCCATAATATCTTCAGAGTCTATAATATTTTCGGGTTCCATAATATCTTCAAAGTCCATAATTTAGAAAAATGAGTATTTAAAACGATAAAAGAAAATTTTTATACGAATATATAAAGAATTTATTTAGTGTTTAAATTATATTTAAGTTGATCGATCAGATAATGTTTAGAGGTATTTAGGTGTTAAGAACTATTTCTTTTAAAATATTTTACAGCACCTTTTATATATTTTTATTAACTATCTTCGCTAGCTATTTTATCTCTTAAAACTATTACTCCTTGATATTTATTTCTCCTTAATCTCAGTTCAGTTTGGGTCTTTTACTAATCTAGAAAATCCAATACAATCTATAATTAAAACATGGGAATATAGAATAATATATGCAAGAATTGATTAAGACACAAGACAATTGTATATAGTCTAAACTGAATAAAACTAATGTAATAAAATAGCGAAAGAAAAAAATTATGAAGCAAAATTCCTTTTTTGTGAGCATAGTATGAAAGATTTTGTAACTTGCATAACACTATTCCGATTCTAATCGAGCCATTTTTTTAGTCCTTATAAATTTTACTAAAAGTAAAATTACTACACGTAATATTTATAAAGCTACTATCAAAATTTGTGCAAGAATTTAATTACAGAAACTGCATCACAAAAGTTAATATTAGATTAATTACTAATGCAACGAAAAATATAAGCACAATAAATGTTTTAAACTTTTATAAATATTATACGAAAGGGCGCTGAGATGATCACGTTATTGATGCAGATTTAGCTTAATTGGGGTTAGGGTACTATTTTAGGATAGTTAGATGGAGATCTGTATCAATAACGTAACTATTTCGTCGCGGGTTTCACCCTGTCGTAATAATTTGGTGCATCTTTGTTTTGCAAAGATCAATATCAACTCTTAAACAATACTGTGATAATAGTCGTACAAAAAATCATATTACCAGTTACTTATAGTAATTTAAGTGATTAACTCCGTGATCAATTGCTAACTTATTAATAAACCAATTATTTGAGATACTCGTGACCTGTATGTGCAATCGTGAACTGAATTCACAGGCAATACATTGTTATATTATTATCAGAAATAGAAGTAAGAATACTTATCTAGATTCCCGAACAAAAAAAGGTTTATCTTAATAATAAGATCGCAAAGTCAAAAATTATTTAATAGGGGTTTTTTTTTTTTTTTATATTGCTTTTGATTTGATTAGTAAAGGTTTAAAGGTTATCATTTTAAAATTAACAAACTTTGTCAAATATATAAAGATTTTAAAGCATGGATTTTAAAATGTATATATCGTCATAATGATCATTATTCTGATGTCAATTCAAAAATTTCAAGCCAATCAATGGTAAAAAAAAATAAAACAAATATAATTGGCTCGCCACCCCTGCCCATACCCATATTGGCGCGCCAAGTGCTTTACACCACCAACTCTACTTGCAACATGTATACGGCACGCTATCTTATAACCAATAAATTTTGCTATTTCCTGCGTTTTCAATTATATCAAACATTTCACAAGGTATTTCAATTATTTCCTGAGGTATAAATTTTACAGAATCATCATCAAAAGCAGAACGCATTTCAATAATGTTTTCTTCAGGATTATCATAAATTTTGACAGGATTTATCTGAGTTAATTGGCGAACAATCTGAAATGTCCAATTTTTTTAGATGTATATATTGGTTTACGAATTTTATTCAAAAAAGGTGTTTTTTTTCGATTGATCTTAAAGAAATATAATACACTACTGGATTAAATATTTTGATTCTTTATTATAAATTTCTTTAGATATTTCGCTTTCATCATTGTCAATATAACTATTTCATTTTCGATTCCATTATTGTGACTTCCGTTTCTTATTTCCTCATTGACTGAAATTTCTATTTTAATTTTGTCGTCCTGATAATTTTGAATACTAGCTGTGAATTTTGTCTAGTAATCTGATATAGGATATATAAAATTTGTGCACATTATAGAATTTTCTGGTAGATTTTCAGGAACTTTTAATATAATGTCAGAATGTTCAATACACGTAAATTAATGGCTATTTAATGCTAATATTGGAATATTTCGTGTGTCTAAGCTATAAAATCCAATTTCTGGTGGCAATCCAATCAACATCAAGACTATTTGAAAATTCCTTAACTCGCTAGGAAAAATAAAATAAACTTTATTAGACTAAATTTTATTAGACCTAGTTAATAAATTCTACTATTTAAAAAGGTAAAGTAAATACCTATTTTGTCATGTCAAAATTTTCAATTATAACTGAAACCCCGAATATATTCGTTAGATTGAAATTTAATGCTTGCTAAGTCAATTACTTCACTATTTTGAGATACAAATTTTCCAAACATTTTATAATTACTTGAACTCAGAATATCAGAAATTTTACACGATATTCATAAATAGAGGCTTCGACTGGAACTACACCTGTAATAAGAACCCAAGGTTGTGAATAGACAATAGACAAGCCAATAGACTCAATAGACAGTCTAATGGTCTAATGATGTCTAATCAACGCCATTAGACAATAGACAAATAAAATATAATTTAAAGTAATCTGATTGGTTAATTTAAGAAATTATGATCTGGCTAATATAAGTATTAAATTAGACCGATGGACCAATAGACAAGTTAATTTATGAATAGACATATTGTCTTATTTTAAATAGACATTGTCTATTCTCAACCAAATTGAATGGACATTAGACAATTAGACCATTGGGCAATTAGATCATTAGGCAATTAAACAATTGAATTTTTGATTAGACTATGTCTATTCACAACCCTGAGAGCCCTTTCTTTAATTCCAATTTTTACAGTTTGATCATCAATTCCAAGTATAAATTCGATCTCTGCTTGCTGATGTTTATTAAGTATTTTATATAAAGGATACAATTCATTCCAGTTTATAACTCGTGATGAGTCAAGGTCATTTTTAACAGTGACAGCCATTCTTGAATATCATCTATCAAAATATCATCACCATCAATTGATGTTAAATAAGATGTGTCAAAATCTGACTCTGATCTGACAAGACTATCCCAATCATTTAATAATTTATTAAACAATAGAATTGTTAAAATCAATCCATTTTGTATATTGTTTTGGTAAATTATTCTTTACGATTAAATTACATATTCTATATAATTTGTTATCCTTCTGGGAAAAAAGACCCTTAATTTTCAAATATTTCAATTAGTATGTGATAGGGATTGTAATGATTTAGATCTTCTTTCACAGAAATCTCGAATTTCTCAGATGGTTTTACTTTTTCTTGTCGAAAACAATCTCCGCTTCTGGACACAATATTGCCAGATAAACAGGCGATATCTGAAATTTTTCATCTTTTCTTTTTTTTTTATCAATTAGATTTTTATCGAAACAAGATATCAAGTCATAATATTTTGAGTCAACGGCAAGAGGGTCAATATCATCTTTCAACAAAAAAACATCTTTAGGCTCTGTGGAATATATCACTTTAATTTTGGACCTTCTAGTAATATCGTCGAATTCTATGACTTGTGATTTCGTTTTAAAGCTAATTGCTGAATTGTCAGCAAATGTATTCCACTTTTGCTGATTAATAAGACATAGCTAAAAATCTCATTTTCGATTATTGTTTCTTCTGACATATTTCAATGAATTTACTCAGTTTAAATCGTGCATGCACTTAAAATAAGGTTTAAATGTTTTTGGCATTCATTACTTCAATAAATTTACTCAATTTAAATCATGCATGCACTTAAAATAAGTCTTAAATGTTTTAACATTCAAACAGCTAATTATCATAAAACAACGATATAAGGGAAGCCTATACACAACCATCACAGAAAACAACTCCAATTCTTACGGAAATGGAAATTTTATTTCCATTATTTCAGCGCCATACAACTTCTACGTACGTACGACTCAAGAACCTAAAAACCACAATTTCACCTTATAAAGACAATATGCATGCATTGAAATCCTTAATAATTAGCAACAGTAAAATGTGTGTATAAATACTTCTAATATGATTAATTGCTTGGCGTAATCTGTAATCTATAATCAATACACATTAAAATTAAATTATCGACTTCAAGAAATTTAACGGTAAGCATAATTTCATTGTAATTGTGACGTACTTACTTATGTAAATGCGTCGTACGAACGTATAAGAGTTTACTGCACATACGTGATACACATAGTATTTTAACTTCAGTTATATAAATATATTTGTACTTTCGTTAACTTTTCGTTAAAATAAACTGAAAAATAAGTGATCTTGTAAATATAATGGGACATGGGTCCATTTTTGATAAATTGAAGCCTAAAGAAAATCTGGTCCGAAGTTGGTTTATTGAAAATTATGCACATGAATTCAAATTCAATGAAAACAAAAAAGCATTTGAATTCACACCAAAAGATATCAAAGTATATTTAAAGAGCCGTTATGAAAGCAATACGATAAAATGTAGTCACGAATTAGATGTTATATGCAAAAAATATCGTATATTGAATGCAAAAATAAAAGTCGGCTTGCCCTGGCTTTCTACGTTTCTTGGAATAACACATGGTACTGATATACAAAAATCTAATAGCATTGAAAACTTTCTGAATACTCTTTTGAAACTTGGGAAGAAGCGGAAATCACTTTTTCTAAATCACACGTCAAACCAACTCGCGAATTAATTAAAGAAGTAGCTAATGCATTAAGCGAAAACACAACTTATGAAGCTCTCCTTAGAGTAACAAAAAATATGGCAGTTTTTATGCGTGCCGCTTATTTTAGATAAACCGAGTATCAAAGAAAAAGAATAAATAAGTAGTTTAAGTAAGTATATTAATTGTTTCCTTATAATAGTATTTTATATTATCTAAATCGATTATCTTCTTATTTTAAATGAGAATTCGAAATCTGCTAATACCGGTGCACGATCTGGAATCAAGTCTAATAATATTAATGGCATATATTGGTTTAAAAGTTGCTAAAAGAACTACTAACAAATTGAGGAACCTCGATAGTTACTCACGCTCAACAAATAAAAATATTGGTGATCGTGATCATACCAATTGGGCAATAATCGGGACATGATGAAATTTGATTTATTCGGGGATGATTTGCGGAAAAGGACTTTGATGCTTTGGGCCATCGAATTTTATCAGCCGGTAGTGATCTCATAAAGTTTGATTTCAAAAATTCGAGACCATTAATTTATCCGTTAGAGATTTCACTAACTCATGTTGAAGACGCCAGCAGATGTCATATTTTTGTGTCAATTGTAAACCAAAATGTTAAGGAAGCATTCTCATGGCATATTTATTACATAGATGAACACACCCCCGAAATTGTTGTTTATCGAATTGGACATAAAAAAAATAAATTTTTCGTGCAAATCATAGCATAGAAAGTTGTTCAGTCGAAATCAATTAGATTATTGTTGGACAGCCTAAAGAATTTGATTATGGTAAAATATCCAGTAATACTAAAAAGCTATAATTAAAATGGTTTTAAAATGGAAACCAATTTTATACAAATTCCTATCGGACAAATTCAAAATTTTAAAGAAGATATTCAAAAGATTCAAGAAACCTGCATATTGAGTACATCTGTACTAGAAACGCAAAAGTTTATATAATCAGAATAAAACATCTATTATATTTGGTACTCATTATTCACGTTCCAATCAAGCTACATGTATGTTTGCTTATAATGTTAACGATAAGAAAAATTTTATTTATGAAGAAATTTTGCAAAATTTAAAACTAAATATTTGGTAAGAAATACTTTCTATTAGCGTTGTTGTTTGTTTATCTTTAAATAGCTTATTTTATATGGGTCCATTACTCCGTTGATGTAGATCTTTCATATAAAACATTAAATTGTGTGCAGGGGACAAAACCAAAAATATATATTATGGGGTTGAAGATCCCAAATTAAAAACGTTTTTTCTGTGAATATTAATATCTTAATACTAGTGAATCAAATTTTAGATTATCCCAAAAATTGCAACGATCATGGTTTAGTCAATGAAAACCCTAAGCGAGATCATTTACAGGTCATTTAGCTCACAATGCATAGATGAAAGAAAGCTAGCTTATCTTATAGTTCCTCTAAATATTTCATATTTAATTGACAACCTGTCTATAAGTAGAAATGAAACTAATGAAAAGTGAGTATATATTTTGACTAACCTTAATATAAATGTGATATTATTCAATCACATATCGATATGATTGTAACTATCGGAGAGTATATGTATAAAATTAAACTTGGTTAGACAGTTGTCGAGGTACTTTCGTTAAGTTCGGTAAGGAATAAGAATCTGGTAAATTTTTTTAATTTGAGTGAAGATATCTCAGCAGCGACCCAAGTAAATTCGCTGAATATTTTTTTATTTAATCACCTAAGAATAATATTGTTTACAGTAATATAAGTAATCATTTTTAATAAGTTTTTTTGATTACTATTAAGAATTCGCTTAATTTTATTAAAAACTTAATTACTATACTTAATAATCCCACAAAAAAAGCTAAATATATATTAATAATCCTAAATAATAAAGCTTAATTTCTTAATAAATACATAATGTCAATTGATCATCTGGAACTTCTATATTAACCATTGTTTTGCTAGTTTTCAGTTTTGATAGACTTTTATTAATTTCCGTTATATTATAAGCTTTACTGATATATGTATCTTTTAAATTTTCTTTAATTGTTCGCAAATTTTTATTAATTTTATCACTTTTTAAAAATTGACTTTTAATATTATTTTCGGCTTCGCTTTCATTAATATTTAATGATTTGTTCTTTCCAATAATACTTAACGATTTATTCCTTCTAAAAATATTTAACCATTTTTTATTCAGCTTAATTATTTCTCTAAATATTGGACATTTTTTTGATCTATTTTCAACCTCACTTCCAATAATATTTAACCATTCATTCAGTTTAATAATTATTTCACTAGATGTTGGTCGTTTTTCTGGATCCGAATCCATGCATCGATTTGCTAATTCAATATAACAATCAGGAATTCCTGGTCCAAATTTTGGCCGTAGTCCTTTACAAATCTTTATAGTGAGATCGTTATCAAATTTATAATCTCCAAATGGTCTTTGACCAGTTGTTATTTCTACCATAATTATTCCAAACGAATAAATATCTGATGCTTGGGTATATGTTTTTTTTTGAAAGAGCTCTGGTGCAATATAAGGTAAAACTCCATGAATACGTTCATCCTGTTCATTTTGATCAAGTGGTTTTGATAAACCTAGATCGGTAATATATGCTTCATAATTTTTTTCAACAGGATATTTCCAGGATGTATATCTCGGTGTAAATATTTTTTAGAATGAATACGATCAAGATTGGAAATGATGTCATGGAGTATCTTCAATTTGATTTTCCATTTAAATTTAAGAATATCGACAAGGTTTTTACTCAATGAGCCGTATTTTGCATAACTAAGCACTAAAATGTAATCATCTGTTTTTTCATCTCTTGATATTCCTAAATATTGATTTAAACTATGACATGCTTTCAACTAAAAAACAGAATTAATTAATATATTTAATCAAAAATTATATTAAAAACAAAAGTAATATTTAAAACTATTAATAAAATACCTCTTTTAAAAATGGTTCCTTATTTTTATTAGAACCTTTTACAAGCTTGATTGCCACCTCTTCATAGGATCCATAATTTTTTATATATTTTGTTTTGAAAACGGTAGAAAAGGCTCCTTTACCTATCTCTTCAATATTTTCAAAATTTTCAAATGGTATCCAATGAAAATATTCTTTTTTTTTGTCAACAGAATTTTGTTCAGTAATAGCTGATTTTAAATACCATTCAAAAGCAATATCTATATTCTTTTCAACAATAAATCCTTTTTGATAAAATTCGCCAACATAGTACATTCCATCAGCGTATCCCATCTCTGCTGATTTTTTGTAATATTCGAACGCTTTACATACATCCTTTATAACACCCCTTCCATAATGATAACAATTTCCTACATTATACGTCCCCATATCATACCCCATATCCGCAGATTTTTTATAATTTTCGAATGCTTTATATTTATCCTCTCTAACTCCAATTCCATGATAATAGCAATTACCAACATCATTTGTTCCAATAACATTACCTATATCAGCAGATTTTTGAAAATACTCGAACGCTTTATGTCCATTCACTTTGACTCCAATTCCATATCGATAACAATATCCGACTTGTCTTATCCCTTTAAAATCTCCCATCTCCGCAGATTTCAGAAAATATTCGAACGCTTTCTTCACGTCCACTTCTACCCCTCCAATTCCTGCATAATAACATGAACCGAGTGCATACATATCACCCATTTTTGCTGCTGTTTGATAATACATGTGTGCTTTATGCATATTCGTTTCAACTCCGATTCCATAACTATAACAGTTTCCAACATTACATGTTCCAGCAGCGTACCCCATCTCTGCGGATTTTTGGTAATAAGCAAATACCTTACGAAAATTCCTTTCAACGCCAATTCCATTTAGATAACAGTTTCCAACATTGCACGTTCCGGCAGCGTCTCCCATCTCGTCAGCTTTAAGGTATAACTCAAACGCTTTACGTTCATTCTTCTCTACGCAAATACCCTTTTGATAGTTATCAGCAAGCTTGTTAATTTCTGACGGTGTCATTTGGTCCATGTCGAGGGTTTAAGCATGACAAATTTTCATCAACTGTCGTTTTTTTTATAACAGAATTTAAAGTTCAAACTATAAATTTTTTTAAGTAATAGAGTAGTACAATCTATCAATCGGTTTAACGATTAGTATCCGAATCGAACTTTACACAAAAATCATGTGGAGTATACGGATTACACAAACTAAAATCGGTCCTATAAAAAAGTGATTCTGTTGTGGCATCACATATGAGAGCATTTTCATTAACGTGATATTTTCGAACTGCACATCAATTTGTGATTATATTGAATTTAAAACAATCAAGTTCTTATTTTATTTCCTATTTTGAATATGCAAGATGTTCGCAAGATGATTTAAAACGGAAATAACTATGAAGCCTGGCTAAAAATCTTGGTTACATTTCAAATGATCATGATATGCGTCATATCAGCCCATATGCATAGGAGGGCATTCGTATAATTGGCTGATGTAAATTAATTGCTCGGGTAACTTATTTATACGGCTTAAAGTACTTTTTGGGAGCGCAAAGTTTCACTAACCATAAACCCCATTTCTAGACGTCTACACTCACTGTGCAAAAATAATCAAAATAATAAGTAACCCCAAGCCCCAAGAACTTCACTTAAAAGTGAAGATTTTGTTATTTATTACTATTGCTATTTGTAGTAGATATTCACAAGTACTGAATACAAAAAAATAGATGAATAACATGAATGAACAATGTGTTTAAAGATAAATTGGATTTTGAAAAAAAGACTCTTACAAGCTGTTGACTTGTCATATTTAAGTTTAAAATGCTTATTTTTAATAATGTAATCCTAACATTTGTATTACCTTATAATATAGAATTTATTAAGCATTGTTAGAGCAGTGACATGAACTCTCCAATCATAATTAAAAACAAACAACGCCACAAGATCTACCCAATAATGCCCTATAAGAACAGTGGTCCAGGATCGCATGGGTATAGGCAGTGTTGTACATTTTTGATGTCTGAGCTATTTTTGGCAGACCAGACATTTTCGAACATTGTCCGAAATCCATGTCCGAATTATGTCTGGGTAAATTGATTGTTACCGGACATTGTCTATGCAATAATTGACAGACACAGAAATATAGTAACACAAACATTGTCTGATGTCCAAACAAACATTTTCATCAAAATAACCTAGGGATACAAGCTTATTTTATTATGAGAGCAATACTTAATTGAGCTTTTAGTGTAGCTGTAAATTGCCTATTTTAATAAAAAAAGTAATTATGGTATTTAGGCAGCTGGAATTGGTCTTATATAGTGCCAAAATTGCCAAAATTATTGCCAAAATTTTTTGAATGCTTTCATCAAAATAAATCAAATTGTATAATTGCTTTGGTGGGATTCATAAAAAAAGATTTAGCAGTGCTAAAATGTATGCTGAAAATACTTTTTTTCAAAAATAATCTAAGGCATGGATGAACATTTTATAAGGGATTCAAGTTTAATAATGATTATTAAAAAAAGTATTCAGTTGGTAAATTAAGGTTATTTTGCAACAAAATATTCTTTCTTTATTAGTTTAAGCATCATTTTTATATAATTTTAATCTAACCATATATTCTACCTGGACCTTACCATAACTATAACCCTATCTAATCTCTGGTCTACTAGATAATCCTAAACTGTTATTACATTATAAAGAAACCTATCATAAAAGTAATAATAATGAAACAAAATGACTGCACCAAAGAAATTTAAAACATCATCAATATACATCAATACCAATAAATGATGGATAGCTAGAGCAAAAAAAATGCACCAGTATACAATAACTTCAAAATAACTTAGAAGACACTACTAATTGGTGGCAATAACACCAACACCAAGGAAGGAAAGCTAAAAAAAAAACTAGATTAGTGATTGATAAAAAAAATATAAACACTAAAAGCCAAACCACTAATGGTACTACTAATAATACTAAGAATCACAGTGAAATTATGACCACTAACACAACAACTATCAACGACACTGACTGAAATCTATGGTGAAATCACAACTAGCAATGAACTGAAATGACTGCACTAAAGAAAATGAAAATATTACCAATATATATTATGAAGGGCTTCTACCCCAGAAGTTTTTATTATTAGTTAATTATATTATTATTTGTCATAAATATATACTTTTCTTTGTAAAATATGTTCTAAAAATAGATATTACCTCCTTTGTATATTTATCAGTCATATATATTAGATTATTTTGTCTACTCTTTAATCAGTCTGATCAGTTATATATGCCAGATCAGTTAGATTTGTCTGTTCTGTTAGATTAGTTTATCCATAAAACCTGTATCATGAATATACATACCAACAAAATTGATTTCTAAAAAAGACCTATTTCATCTTTATTAGAGAAATTTAAAATTTTTTATTAAGAATAGCAAATAAAATTTATATAGTTATATTCTTTTTAATTTTATCTATTCAAAAAAAGTATCAAAAATTTCATCTTTTAATTAGACTAGGTCAAAATAATTTTATCTTCAAATTGTAATTTCAGGTTTTTAATTCTAAAATAATTTCATTAGCATCTATAATCGTGATTTAAGTAATAATTCTGTTATATAAAAGTAGAAGAAAACTTAGTTCAAGTTAGAGAAGAACTCAGTAGAGTTCTAAAGCTTTGATATCAGCAAATTTATAGTAGTGCAATCTTTCAAAAGATCTTGTGAACCTGCAAAATTTTTGAAAGATTTCACATTTTGAAACATTTCGCAATGTATTTCAAAATATTTCAGGTTTCGAAATATTTTGAAAGGTTTTCAAAAGTGAATTCAAAATATTTTTTGAGTGGACTGGAGATATGTAATCTTGTCATACCAAGGATACATTGGTCTATATTTTTGAAATACTTCGAATATATCAAAATTAATTTGCAAATCTGTTTTACAAAATCAGATTAGATCTTTTGTTTATAAATTAGATCTTCTATTCACATTGTTTTTTATTTTGGTTTGTTTTTTTTATTTTCATTTTTTTTGTTGTTTTTACTTTTTTTTGCTTTTGTTTTGTTTTTCTTTTTTTTATTTACAGTCTGACCTCTCTATAGTCACACCCCATATAGTCACACCTCTATATAAGCACCCAATATTGTGCAACAGACTTAAAATATAGTAAAAAACCTCATTATAGTCACATATTACTTATAATCACTATCACCAAAAAATTTTGATTTTTTTATCCATTTTATTAATAAAAAACCTCGTTATAGTCACCAATTATTACTAAATATAGATTATAAAATCTGATTGGCCAATATTTATATTCATGTTTATTNTATAGTCACCAATTATTACTAAATATAGATTATAAAATCTGATTGGCCAATATTTATATTCATGTTTATTTAAAATATTCTATTGAAAATTCTTAAATGTTTGACAGCAAATAACTTTTGATGCAGTGGTCCGATTTGGATGAAACAACTACCAAAATGTTCGTCTCGATGTGAAGATTCTAATGAGCACTAGATCCTTTAAATCGGATCACACGATCCTGAGATCGTTAAGGATTTGTATCACTTTACATGTTTAAAAATTGATTAAATTTAAATATCTGAGTGAAAAATCTTTAAAGATCTTAGCATTTTGTAATTAGATTTGGATGATTGTGGACTCTTTAGAATCGTTTCATTGAGCCAAACACTCTAATAGTTGTTTTATCCAAATTGGACCACTGGTTCAAGAGTTATCACTATCAAACAGTTTAAATTTTTTAATACACAAATACATTACTTATTGGCTTTTGGTCACGTGACCATAACAAGGTATTTTATTTATAGTCACACTTCTATACAATCACCAAAAGGGGCGCGACGGACTTGGTGATTATAGAAAGGTCAGACTGTATTTATTTTTAATTTTTTTCATATTTTACAAGAACACCAGCCCTTTGCAAGAAAACCAACAACTTTTTAGCACTTTGCGCATGCCTACTTGGACTTCTGAAACTTTGCAGGAACACACAACTGATTTCCCTAGCAATTTCTAAATTTCTAGGAATGCTACTTTAGAGAAATGGGCACAAGTTTTTGCAAGTTTTTACAAGATTTTGCAAGTTTTGCAAGTTCTTACAAGGCTTCACTTCATTTATTTTGTTGTTTCATATTTTTTGGTTTTGTTATTTTTTGTTTTATTTTTTATTAATTTATTTTATTTTGACATTCGTGATAACAGAACAGCCTGACAATTATTAGAGTTTAGATAAAGTAGTTTAGTTGATTATAGTTATTGTTAGAAGTGTAGAGTTGTAATGCTATTGTAAGATTTAAAAAAAGAGTACCAATTTCACCCTTTTTAATGTTGAGACCAACAAATGATAGAAAAAAAGCTAAAAAAATAGTGCTTTATAAAAAAAAATATAAATATATAAGTAGTAAAGACCAAACTACTAACAGTACTACTTACTAAGAACTATAGTAAAATCATAATTCAAAAGCAAAAAAAAAGATTATTAGTATTTATCCAATAAGATTATAGTCACGCTATAGATAATGTTTGCTAGAAATTGCTATCTTTGGAACATGAACATGAATGTTAGTCCAGTTTGGTCCATGTTTGTATCTGGTCTGTATAATAATACCAGGTATAGGCATATAGTCAAGTAACAGCACAATGGGCCTGGTTTGCATGTGCATAGTTCAAGTTGGCACATGAATCAGTGAACTATGTTTATCCATATACCTGTGCTAATTTAATGTGAAATTACATAAATTGTACATGCTTTTGTAGCAGTTTACTAAGTTATTGGCATAGAGCTGATAGATCAGGTAAGTAAACATAAATTTATATTAATAGAGAACCTGATAATAGTTGGAGTATGTACATATTAGAAACTAAAACAGCTATAAATATATAAAATCTTGCAAGGAATCTTTTTTCTTAAAATATTCATAGAGGGTTACTTGCAAGTTTTTAAAATATTGCAATTTTTTTAAAAAAATCAGTTATGATTCTTTACACTTATTGTACTCCAAGAAATGAGCCAGCTTGTGTCACTCTTAACACATGCTATTCTGTGAAATAAAAATGTGCTATTATATGCAATATACATATACATACTATCTAATGCTATTTTGTGTGAAATGATATAATGTACCACTATTATCATAGTGTTTGCATTATTTTTAACTCTGCTATTCCATAAAATATGCACATGCATGCCACATGATCTATACTATCCCATGCATATACACTGTTTTTTATGCTTTACCCTGAACTACTTTTCTTATAAGAGATAAGACTTAACAAGACTAAAGCATACTGAATATATAGTAGAAACAAAAGAATAACTATTTTTATTGCTTTTTATATAACAACAGCTATCTTTTTTTCTATATAAAGGCCAAACTTAACAGCATTTGTAATAAATTTATATATAAAAGAAAACAAAGATTGAAATTTAGATCTAAATTTTTTATATTACAATTGTTTACAATTAATTTTATTACAATTATAATTACTTTATATTTTTAGCTATAACCTTTAATTAACTCATAACCTAATTTTGTTTTATTTATCAAATTTTTAAAAGATTTTAGTAATATTTTTGTATAGTCTTTTTATTGTATTTCTACAGACTCTTAGAATTATAACAAAAAGGTTCAATTTTTGTGTGCCACCAGACTTTGTAAATGCTAGAACTTGGTCATATGCTACTATTCAAAAATTACCTTCATTACTATTAAAAGTTCATTTGTAGATATTATTTACCACATCAATTAGAATTATCATGTCTATCAGTTATTTTGAATTCACTTACTTTATCTCCAAAATTTTTTAAAAAATAAATAAATTAAATTTCAAATTTAGGCTATACAAAGTTAATTTTTGTTTTGCATAACCCACTGATCCAATTTTTCTGAAAAAAATTTTAAATTCCTATTGTACCAAATAATCCACACCTTAATTATCTAGAATTATCTGATAGATCCAAAAAATAATTCCTATTGTACCAAATAATCCACACCTTAATTATCTAGAATTATCTGATAGATCCAAAAAATAAATCTGAAATTTTCTGATTTCATGCTAAACAAACTGAAAAATTAATTTTGCATGGTCTTACATATAAAAATGATCTTATTAATTTATGAGTATTGCTAATCTTAACAGGCTGTGAAATTTACAGCACTGTGTCTGCCAATCAAAATTGCAGAATTAGCATAATTTGCAATTTTTTTTGTTAACAAAACAAAGTTCTTTTACAAAAAAATCAAAAAATTATTTATAATGCAAAGTCTAGCTTATAAAACTACTTTTTTTATACAAAAAAAAATTTTTGCAAAAATTTTACTATAATGTCTGTTATTTATTATAACTCTAATCCTAACCCTAACTTAAATAAAAAACTTTTTTGAAATGGGGGTGTGAATTTTTATAGTCTGTGAATTGAAGTAATTTTATTAATTTATAGTTAGTTAAAAAAAATTTGACCTGCTAACTGGAATTTTGAAATACCATATTATTTAAAACAAAAAATTAAATTACATGACCTTATAATGAGACTTTAGTAATTAATATCACATTTAAATATAGTCTTTATAGTTTGCCTATTTGTTATTTCTTTTTTACTAATATTTTGCCATTTTGCTTAACCTTGACTTTTGTTAATTTGTTATTTTAATAACTTAACTGCTCTTTGAATGTTATCAACATTTCCTGTAGCCTTTTGTTCTGACTTAAATATATTCTTTATATTTAGTATAAATTTTTATGTAACCAAAAATTTCGATGTATTAGTTTATTGATCAATTTGCTTTTAATATTTCTATTTAATTATCAAATTGCTAATTAAAGTTTTACAGATTTGGTTTCCTCTAGCCTTCTTAAACTAAAAATTTAACCTTTTAGTTTAAAATAGAAAAGTATGAGGTGAAATGTCACATCTTCTTTCTGTAGCAGTTTAATGGTTAGTCCTGACTGCAAGTGATAGGCTTGCCCTATTGCATAGATCATTAGATGATTAGTTAGAAATTTTAAATATAGTATTTCTTTATATATCATCCTGATATAATTGTAACTTACTATCCTATTTCTGTACTTGACATTAATAAATAAATAAATAAAAAAAAAAAAAGTTTTATAGAAATTACAAAATTTCATTATTATTACAGAGTCAGAAGCCAGACAACAATAAAATTTCTAAGTGTAAGACTATAAAGTCCTCTTCTCTGCACCCTCTATTTTAACCCATTAATTGCAATTATTACTGCAATTGTATAAAATATATAATAAAAGACAATATATATGTATATATGTTGTCTTGATATATATTATACATTGCAAAGAAAAATAAAAGAAGTAGAATTATGCTTCTAATTATATGAATAGCTTCCAATTTGCTATAGATCACATCTGCTATTGGCTGTTTAATAGGATGTGGACTCTATTATAGTTTCATAATCTCTTCATAATTCCAGAGGGTACCTTCTATTAGCTGTGGGCACTTTTATTTTCCAAAATTCTTTTAGTCAAATCCAATAGACTCATAACATTAGCAAAAGGCATTTGTTGATAAGCTATTTCACAAAGAACAATTAAAAAACTGTCAAGTAATTAATTAAGAGTGAGGTGTTTGATAATTTTATATACTAATATTTAAGCATTGAAATCAAACCTGTATATGTCACATTGTTTAGAATAAGATTTAAGCATTGAAATCAAACCTGTATATGTCACATTGCTTAGAATAAGGGGTAGTGTAATCTTTAAGCTTTTTGGGTGCAAACCATCTGAAAAATGAAGATAAATCTTAAAGAATTTGTATATATGTCTATATATATATATGTATATATGTCTATATATATATATATATAGTAAGTCAATAGAAAAGGAACAAAGTTTTTCTAAATAAAAGTTTTCTTGACTTAATGCTTAAATACAGTATCTTAACAGCTATCTTAACAAATTTAATAAAACTTTTTATATTCAATATAATTCCAAGATAAAAATAAAAAAATTTTACAAATTTGATTAAATAGGTTTTAAAATATTTTAATTTAAAAATTGAAAAAATTTTACTAAAAATGATCTGTCCCTTTTCTACGACTCTTTCACTCTACAACTAGAGTTGAAATTACTGATTTTCGCTGTCAAATCTTCCGTCAACAATATATTATGACTAAATACAGTATTAAAGAAAAAATTAGAACAACATAACAGACTAACTATTAAAAGATAATGAACCGTACTGTACCTTCTTATATCATGGTGCAAAATATTACAAAAATGACAAAAAACCAGACCATTTGCAATATCACGAGCAATTTTTAATTTGAAGTCACATGTAAACCTGGAATCTTTTTCAGATATGTATTAAGGCCGTTTGAAGTTAATTTTTTGGTTAACATCCCCCCCTCCCCCCAATGGTCCCCCGGCCCCCAGGTAAAATGAACATATGAAGAAAATAAAAACAATTAAATATTATCATTATTTAGAAATCAAATTCAATATATAAATTCGATTTATTACTTCGTACATGATATTGCTAGTTACTAGTAGCTGATGTATGGACGAACGTACGTACTTAGCTCTATATCGTCTAAAGCGGAGCAGAATCACGTGATACCTGACCAACCAAATTAAGAATTTGATGATCTTAGGCAATTTTGCTTATTACTGTATTATATTACTAACTAAAACCCGTTTGAAGTTAAGCTTTCGGTTAACATCACCCCTCCCCTTCCTCTTTGATGTCCCCCGGTAAAAATTAAAAAAATAAATACTGCATAACCACGAAACAACTCGATGGGTGTGGTTTCGAATTTCGGTCTAAATTAAGATTAATTCAGGCTGAAACTCGAAATAACTCTGCGTTATTTCGTGTTAAAATAAAATAGTTTAAAAATAAAAAAACAAATTAAAAAAAACATAAAAACTTAAAAAAAAAAAAATAAATAAATAAATAAAGCTAAAATTTTAATTCCTATTTGCTGTCCTCTCATATATGTTTTTTTACAGTTTGCAATAAAACGATTCAACAAAAAACTGCTGAATAAAGAGCTTCCGAAGTGCTTTTTGTTCGATTGTGAAGAG
>QKWP01000547.1:205845-252908 GCA_003550325.1 Gigaspora rosea
GAAAATTATGATCGTTAAGAATCTTAACGATTGTGCACGTTAGTGCACGAAATTTATGATCGTTAAGAATCTTAACGATTGTCACGTTAGTGCACGGAAATTATGTGATCATTAAGATTAATACACGTCAATAAATGGTTATAATACTATGCACGATAGTGCACGGTTTTCAATATTTCGTGTGATAACGTGTATTAAATTATTTGGAAGATCAGTTTACGTGCAATTTCAGTGCAGTGATTATGAAACCCGTGCTTACCCGCATACAATTTCGTATTTTTACATGCATTCCCGTGTATCGAGTTTTCATAGGGCAAGGTATTTCATTTCAAATATTTCCTGAGATATAAATTTTACAGAATCATCATCAATAGCAGAGCGCATAGCGTTAATGTTTTCTTCAGGATCATCATACATTTTGACAGGATTTATCTGAGTTGAATCTAGTATATGGATTGGCGAACAATCTGAAATGTCCACTTTTCTGGATGTATGTATTGGTTTACCTATATTATTATATTATTCAAAAAAGGTGTTTTTCCGTTTGATTTTCTGAAAGAACTATAATACACCATTGGAATAAATATTTTGATTATTTATTATAAATTTCTTTAGGTATTTTGCTTTCATCATTCTCAATATAACTTTTATTAACAGGTTCATGATGTATTTCACATTATTGTGACTGCCGTTTCTTATTTCCTCATTGACTGAAATTACTATTTAATTTCGTCGTCCTGATAATTTGAATACTAGCCGTGAATTTTGTCTCCTAATCTGATATAGGATATATAAAATTTGTACACATTATAGAATTTTCTGGTAGATTTCAGGAACTTTTAATGTAATGTCAGAATGTTCAATGCACGTAAATTGATAGCTATTTAATGCTAATATAGGAGTATTTCGTGTGTCTAAGCCATAAAATCCAATTTCTGATGACAATCCAATCAACATTCAGTCTATTTGAAAATTCCTGAACTCGCTAGGAAACTTTATTAGACCTAGTTAATAAATTCTACTATTTAAAAAGGTAAAGTAAATACCTATTTTGTCATGTCAAAATTTTCAATTATAACTGAAAAACCGAATATATTCGTAGATTGAAATTTAATGCTTGCTAAGTCAATTCCTTCACCATTTTGAGATACAAGCTTTCCAAACATTTTATAATTACTTGAACTCAGAATATCAGAAATTTTACACGATATTCATAAATAGAGGCTTCGACTGGAACTACACCTGCAATAAGAACCCTTTCTTTAATTCCAAATTTTCAGTTTGATCTCAATTCTAAGTATAAATTCGATCTCTGCTTGCTGATGTTTATTAAGTATTTTATATAAAGGATACAATTCATTCCAGTTTATAACTCGTGATGAGTCTAATGATGCCTGACGAAATTATTTTTGCGATGACGAATGACGTCGTCATGGTTTCGTCATGACGAAACCTTGACGATTGACGAAACCCCCGACCTATGACGAATTGACGAAACCTATGACGAATTGACGAAACCTATGACGAATTGACGAAACCTATGACGTATTGACGAAACCTATGACGAATTGACGAAACCTATGACGAATTGACGAAACCTATGACGTATTGACGAAACCTTGACGAAGCCTCTAACGATTGATGAAACATTGGCAACCGATTCAGCCAATAATTAAACAACAAGCTTCTATATAATGATCTTTAGATACGCTAAACCTTAAATTGTTTCAAAAAAATGATATTTCATTATAAGGTTTCATTGGCTTTTTTCTTTTTTCTTCTTTCGCACGTTCAAATATATGTCGGGTTGATCCGGAATACCGGTAGTCATTTATGTCGAGTTGATCCGGAATACTGGTCGGTAATCGGGTTGATCCGGAATAGTCAAAATTTGTGCACGCGTTTATTTTCGTCAATTCCGGATCAACCCGACATAGATTCCGATCACGTAAAAAAGGAAATTAAATTTTGTAAATAAACAAAGCGCGTAAAGATAAAAGTTTATAGCAAGAGTGTTAGTGTTGGAGACTACAACGATATATTGGTGCTCATTATTTGTAAAATTTCGTTTCCGTCATTTTTAATTAGTGCACCAAGGTCGATCTAAACATTGGTTTTCAAGTATTTCGCGTCTCTTCCTTCGTAAATATGTAAAATCACGATAATAATAATGCACACTGGTTATCTTAGCAACCTATATTGATTCTCTATCGCTGTTATTAATTATGCATTATCGCTTAAAACATCGTTTTTTTAGCTCTTATCGTTATCGTTATTAAAACACTTCTTAACTTTTTATAAACGCGGTAATTAACTCTATTTTGTATGGATATAACTCTTCAGGTTTCTTCATTGATTTCGTCAATTCGTCATAGTTTCGTCAATTCGTCATAGGTTTCGTCAATTCGTCATTGGTTTCGTCAATTCGTCATAGGTTTCGTCATTTCGTCATAGGTTTCGTCATTTCGTCATAGGTTTCGTCAATTCGTCATAGGTTTCGTCAATCGTCAGGGGTTTCGTCAATCGTCAATTCGTCAATCAGAAATTACCTGACGAATGGTTTCGTCACTCGTCAATGACGTATATTTCGTCATTCGTCAGGCATCATTAGATGAGTCAGGGTCATTTTTTAACAGAGATAGCCATTCTTGAATATCATCTATCAAAATATTATCGCCATCGATTGATGTGTGTCAAAATTTGACTCTGATCTGACAAGACTATCCCAATCACTTAATAATCTATTAAATTCAATAGAATTGTTAAAATCAATACATTTTGTATATTGTTTTGGTAAATTATTCTTTACGACTAAATTACATATTCTATATAATTTATATCCGAATGTTATCCTTCTAGGAAAAAAATACCCGTAATTTTCAAATATTTCAATTAGTATGTGATAGGGATTGTAATGATTTTGAGCTTCTTTCACAGAAATCTCGAATTTCTCAGATCTCCGCTTCTGGACACAATATTGCCAGATAAGCAGGCGATATCTGAAATATTTCATCTTTTTTTTTATCAATTAGATTTTTATCGAAACAAGAAATCAAGTCATAATATTTCGAGTCAACGGCAAGAAGATCAATATCATCTTTCAACAAAAAATCATCTTTAGGCTCTGTGGAATATATCACTTTAATTTTGGACCTTCTAGTTATATCGTCGAATTCTATGACGATTGACTTTGTTTTAAAGCTAATTGCTGAATTGTCAGCAAAATGTATTCCACTTTTGCTGATTAATAAGCCATAGTCAAAATCTCATTTTCGATTATTGTTTCTTCTGACATACTTCAATGAATTTACTCAGTTTAAATCGTGCATGCACTTAAAATAAAGCTTAAATGTTTTATCATTCATTGCTTCAATAAATTTACTCAATTTAAATCGTACATGCACTTAAAATAAGGCTTAAATATTTTAGCATTCATATAGCTAATTATCATAAACAACGATATAAGGGAAGCTTATGCACAACCATCACGGAAAACAACACCAATTTTTACGGAAATGGAAATTTTATTTCCGATATTTCCGCGCCATACAACTTCTACGCACGTACGGCTCAAGAACCTAAAAACCACAATTTTACCTTATAAAGACAATATGCATACTTCTAATATGATTAACTGCTTGGCGTAATCTGTAATCTATAATCATTACACATTAAATTTAAATTATCGACTTCAATAAATTTTCGGTAAGCATAATTTCATTGTAATTGTGACGTACTTACTTATGTAAATGAGTCGTACGAACGTATAAATGTTTACTGCACATACGTGATACACATAGTATTTTAACTTCAGTTATGTAAATATATTTGTACTTTCATTGACTTTTTGTTAAAATAAACTGAAAAATACGTAATCTTATAAATATAATGGGACATGGGTCCATTTTTATAAATTGAAGCCTAAAAAAAATCTGTTCTCAAGTTAGTTTATTGAAAATTATGCACATGGATTCAAATTCAGTGAAAACAAATTCGTAGAGAAAGTTAACAATAAAGCATTTGAATTCACACCAAAAGATATCAAGGTATATTTAAAGAGCCGTTATGAAAGCAATACGATAAAATGTAGTCATGAATTAGATGCTATATGCAAAAAAAAATCGTATTTGAATGCAAAAATAAAAGTCGGATTGCCCTGGCTTTCTACGTTTCTTGGAATAAGACATTATACTGATATACAAAAATCTAATAGAATTGAAAAAACTTTCTGAATACTCTATTGAAACTTGGAAAGAGGCGGAAATCACTTTTTCTAAATCACACGTCAAACCAACCCGCGAATTAATTAAAGATGTAACTAATGCATTAAGCGAAAACACTACGTATGAAAAAATACAAGCTCTCCTTAGAGTAACAATAAAATATGGCAGTTTTTATGCGTGCCGCCAATTTTAGGTAAAGCGAGTATCAAAGAAAAAGAATAAATAAGTAGTTTAAGTAAGAATATTAATTGTTTCCTTATAATAGTATTATATATTATCGAAATTGATTACCTTCATATTTTAAATGAGAATTCAAAATCTGCTAATAGCGGTGTTACTATCCGGTTGGGAGATATCAGACCTGCCGGTTAAAGCTATAGGGATAGTAACCGAAAATAAATGTTGGATTTGAAATCATGGTCACACTTTACAAGCGACACTGGTTATCGAGATGAAACTCAAGATTCTGACGATTATCATATATTCATGGTAAATGCACATTAAGACAAGCAATTTACTAGTGGAGAACAATTTGTGAGAAATCTCTTTATTAGGAGAAAGGTTTAAAGGGCATACATCTTCTACTCTAACATCGGGGGGACTAGCATTTATATACATGTGTAGGTATCACTGAAGAAACATCGTATGATCTTTCTCAATGACATTGTCCTCCAACAAAATCATCGCCACCCGAACATTAACCCGTCGAGGTTAAGGTAATTATAATATAATCGGATAAATGACTATTAATACATAGTATTGACAACCACATTAGGAAACCTATATATTCAGACTTAACACTTCCTAAAAAGTCTAGACCCAGATTTACACTAAGGTTACGAATTAAGCGTAACACCGGTGCACACTCTGAAATCAAGTCTAATAATATTAATGCCATGTATTGGTCTAAGAATTGCTAAAAGAACTACTAACAAATTGAGGAACCTCGATAGTTACTCACGCTCAACAAATAAAAATATTGGTGATCGTGATGACCATACCAATTGGGAAATAATCGGGACATGATGAAATTTGATTTATTCAAGGATGATTTGAGGAAAAAAAAATTAAAAATTTAGGACAAAAAAATTTAAAAAACAAAAAAAAAAAAAAAAAAATTAAATTAAAAAAATAAAAAACAATAAATAATCCGTTAGAGATTTCACTAACGCATGTTGAAGACGCCAGCAGATGTCATATTTTTGTGTCAATTGTAAACCAAAATGATAAGGAAGCATTCTCATGTAATGGCATATTGATTACATAGATGAACACACCCCCGAAATTATTGTTTATCGAATTGGACACAAAAAAAATAGATTTTTCGTGCAAATCATAGCATAGAATGTTGTTCAGTCAAAATCAATTGGATTAATGTTGGACAGCCTAAAGAGTTTGATTATGGTAAAATATCCAGTAATACTAAAAAGCTATAATTGCAATGGTTTTAAAATGGAAAACAATTTTATACAAATTCCTATTGGTCAAATTCAAAATTTTAAAGAAGATATTTAAAGCTTCAAGAAACCTGCATATTGAAGACATTTGTATTAGAAACGTAAAAATTTATATAATCGGAATAAAACATCTATTATATTTGGTACTCATTATTCAAGTTCCAATCAAGTTACATGTGTTTGCTTATAATGTTAACGATAAGAAGAATTTTATCGATGAAGAAATTTTGCAAAATTTTAAATTACATACCGGTATTTGGTAAGAAATAGTTTTTATTAGCGTTGTTGTTTTTTAAATAGCTTATTTTATATGGGCCTTTGATGTAAATCTTTCATATAAAACATTCAAATTTGGTCAAATACCGATTAAATTGTGTGCAGGGGACAAACCAAAAATATATATTATGGGTTTTAAGATCCAAAAATTAAAACCGTTTTGCCTGTGAATATTAATAGCTTAATACTAGTGAAACAAACTTTAGATTGTCCCAAAAATTGCAACGATCATGGTTTAGTCAATGAAAACCCTAGAGGGATCATTTACAGGTCATTTGGCTCACAATGCATAGATGAAAGAAAGCTAGCTTATCTTATAGTTCCTCTAAATAATTCATATCTAATTGACAACCTATCTATAAGTAGAAATGAAACTAATGGAAGTGAGTATATATTTTGACTAACATTAATATAAATGTGATATTAATCAATCACATATCGATATAATTGTAACTATCGGTATAATTATTAGTGTGTATATATAAAATTAAACTTGGCTAGCCAGTTGTCGAGGTACTTTCGTTAAGTTCGGTAAAGAATAAGAATCTAGTAAATTTTTTTTAATTTGAATGAAGATATTTCAGCAGCGACCCAAGCAAATTCGATGAATATTTTTTATTTTAATCCCTAAGAATAATATATTGTTTACAGTAATATAAGTAATCATTTTTAATCTGTTTTTTGATTACCATTAAAGAATCCGCTTAAGTTTATTAAAACTTAATTACCATATACTTAATAATCCTGCAAAAAAAGTTAAATATATAGTAATAATCCTAAATAATAAAACCTTAATTTCTTAATAAATACATAATGTCAATTGATCATCTGGAACTTCTACATTAACCATGGTTTTGCCAGTTTTCAGTTTTGATAGACTTTTATTCATTTCCGTTATATTATAAGCTTTACTGATATATGTATCTTTTAAATTTTCTTTAATTGTTGGCAATTTTTCATTAATTTTATCACTTTCAAAAATTGACTTTTAATATTATTTTCGGCTTCGCTTTCAATAATATTTAATGATTTGATCTTTCCAATAATATTTAACGATTTATTCCTTCTAAAAATATTTAACCATTTATTCAGCTTAATTATTTCTCTTAATATTGGACGTTTTTTTGATTCAATTTCACTTCCAATAATATTTAACCATTCATTCAATTTAATAATTATTTCAACAGATGTTGGACGTTTTTTTGGATCAGAATCCATGCATTGATTTGCTAATTCAATATAACAATCAGGAATTCCTGGTCCAAATTCTGGCTGTAGTCCTTTACAAATCTTTATAGTTAGATCGTTATCAAATTTATAATTTCTAAATGGTCTTTGACCAGTTGTTATTTCTACCATAATTATTCCAAACGAATAAATATCTGATGCTTGTGTATATGGTTTTTTTTTGAAAGAGCTCCGGTGCAATATAAGGTAAAACTCCATGAATACGTTCATCTTGTTCATTTTCATTAAGTGGTTTTGATAAACCTAGATCGGTAATATATGCTTCATAATTTTCTTTCAACAGGATATTTCCAGGATGTATATCTCTGTGTAAATATTTTTTAGAATGAATACGATCAAGATTGGAAATGATGTCATGGAGTATCTTCAATTTGATTTTCCATTTAAATTTAAGAATATCGACAAGATTTTTACTCAATGAGCCGTATTTTGCATAACTAAGCACTAAAATGTAATCATCTATTTTTTCATCTCTTGATATTCCTAAATATTGATTTAAACTATGACATGCTTTCAACTAAAAAACAGAATTAATTAATATATTTAATCAAAAATTATATTAAAAGCAAAAAACTATTATAATATAATACCTCTTTTAAGAATGGATCTCTGTTTTTATTGGAACCTTTTACAAGCTTAATTGCAACTTCTTCATATGATCCATAGTTATTTAAATAATTTGCTTTGAAAACGGTAGAAAAGGCTCCTTTACCAATCTCTTTAATATTTTCAAATTTTTCAAATGGTATCCAATGAAAATATTCTTTTTTTTTGTTAACAGAATTTTGTTCAGTAATAGCCGATTTAAAATACCATTCAAAAGCGATATCTATATTCTTTTCAACAATAAGTCCTTTTTGATAAAATTCGCCAACACGGTACATTCCATCAGCTAATCCCATCTCTGCTGATTTTTTATAGTATTCGAACGCTTTACATAAATCCTTTATAACTCCATCTCCACAATGATAACAATTTCCTACACTATACGTCCCTGCAGCAAACCCCATATCATCAGATTTTTTACAATATTCAAAAGCTTTATATTTATTTTTTTTAACTCCAATTCCTTTATTATAGCAATAACCGACATCTTGTGTTCCAAGAATACCACCCATATCAGCAGATTTTCGATAATATTCGAATGCCTTATATTCATTCTTTTCGACTCCGATTCCATATTGATAACAATCTCCAACTCCTCTTATCCCTTTAACATTTCCCATCTCTGCAGATTTTAGAAAATATTCAAAAGCTTTCTTCTTGTCCTCTTCTACTCCAATTCCTGCATAATAACGTACACCGAGTGCAAATGTAGCTCCCATTTTTGCTGCTTTTTGAAAATACACTTCTGATTCACGCATATTCGTTTCAACTCCAATTCCAAACCTATAACAGTATCCAACATTACACGTTCCAGCAGCATCCTCCATCTCTGCGGATTTTTGGTAATAAACAAATGCTTTACGGAAATCCCTTTCAACTCCGATTCCATAATAATAACAATTTCCGACATTACACGTTCCGCCAGGGTTCACCATCTCAAGGTATAACTCAAACGCCTTACGCTCATCCTTTCCTACACCAATACCCTTTTGATAATTATCAGCAAGCTTATTAATTTCTGACGGTGTCAGTTGGTCCATGTTGAAGGTTTAAGCATGAAAAACTATCCGTTTATCAATTTGACATTTTTCTTTAAAAGAATTTAAAGTTCAAACTATAATTTTTTTTAATAAAGTAATAGAGTAGTACAATCTATCAGTCTGTTACACAAAAATCATGTGGAGTACATCACATATGAGAGCATTTTCATTAATGTGATATTTTCGAACTGCACATCAATTTGGTGATTATCTTGAATTTAAAACATAAGGTTCTTATTTTGATTTTCTATATGCAAGGTGTTCGCAAAACGATTTAAAACCGAAACCGGGCTAAAATTGTCGTCAAATGATCATGATATGCGTCATATCAGCCCATACGCATAGGAGAACATTCGTATAATTGACTGATGTAAATTAATTGCCCGGGTAACTTATTTATTTAAGTACTTTTGGGGAACGCAAAGTTTCACTAACAAAAAATCTCCATAAAAGCCATTTCTAGCTTCGAATAAACGTCAACATTCATTGTGCAAAAATTATCAGAATAATCAGTAGTAATCCTAAGAACTTCACTTAAAAGTGAAGATTTTGTTATTTATTACTATTGCTAGCTATGCACAAGTACTGAATACAAAAAAAAATAGATAAATGAAATGAATGAATAAGGTGGCCTTGGACTTTACTATCCTTATCCAACTCCTCGATCATAGCATTCTGGGTCGCGCGACGCAGTCGCGCTAAAACGTAAATAACGATTTTCTTTTAACGTATTATAAATATTTTCGCAAATGACGCACTGGGGTATAATATCGAATTTTTCCTAAATTAAGCTTAATTAATGACCATTTTAAATATGATTATATGAATTGCACAAATTAGGAATTATTAAAGTTGGTCTGATACGTAAATAAGTGGTTCGGGTACTGGAGGACATCTTGTGATTGCTGAGTTTTGTTGAATAATAAGCAATAGTCAAAAATCTCATTTTCAATTATCGTTTCTTCTGACATACATCAGTGAATTTACTCAGTTTAAATTGCGAATATATTTAAATAAGGCCTATATGTTATTATTCAAAATTTAATAATTACATACGTACAGTACGTACGTATACATATCGATAAGAAAGTCGCGTGGCGCGGAAATAAATTCGCATTTCCGTAAGAATCGGAGATTCCTTTCCGTTGTCACGTTGAATTATACTTCATTAAATCACCTGACCCACGTGACCAATCGGATCATCAATACCGAGATCCACATCATAAAGTATCAAGGTAAAACGCACTAATTGATCCTAATAATTAACCTAATTAAAGAAGTTGATAAAATCAAAATAAACTAACTAGTTTTAGTTTCCTCCCTCTAGTAGTATATTCAAACCCTTCGTTCTGTCCTTAAACAAAGAGAGATATCACCCCTTTTCCCTTCAAAACCTCTCAATACCTAGATAGAAGTTGTATTAGTTTATTGATTAATAAAGTACAACCGTGTCTTCATACACATTAAATTAAAGAAATACTTATCTGCAACTACTTGTATCGTCATATGCGTTTAGTTGTGCCTCTTTTATAAAGCCTTTTAAATCCGCTTTGATTAAGTCGTTTAATAACGCTTACTAACCTACCAAATCGCTCAGTTTATAGTCTTCATACTGTAAATGTGTTAGTCCCTTGAATTAAATTAAGAGGTTAATTTCAAGTGTGACACCGTGATGTTGTACAGAAGCATTTCTCCTTTTACATTTATTTTATGATTATGTACTTCATACCATATAAAATACAATGACATAGAGATCTTTTTAATATTTTGAAAGCTAAACAAAATCCGGTACGAGATTGGTTTATTGAAAATTATGAGCATGGATTCAAATTCAATGAAAACAAATCCATAAAGAATGTTCGCAATAAAGCATTTGAATTCATATCAAGAGATATCGAATTATGTTTAGAGCGCATTGATGAAAGTGATACGATTGTATGTAGACATGAATTAGATGTTTTATGTCATAATTGTCGTATATTAGATGGAAATTTAAAGTTGGATTACCTTGGCTTTCTATATTTCTTGGATTAACACGTGATACTGATAGACAAAAGTCTAAAGGCATTGAAATATTTTTGAACACTCTTTTGAAACGTGGCAAGAGATGGAAATCACTTTTCTAAATAATTCATCAAACCAACCAATTAATTAATTAAAGATGTAACTGATGAGCTTGGCAAAACACAATTAATGAAAAAGTACAAGCTCTTCTTAATGCAACAAAAAATAATCATAGTGGCTTTTATGCTTGTCGTCTTATTTTCAGTAAAGCGAGTATCCAAGAAAAAGAACAAATTTATAGTAAATAGATTAATGGTTTCTTGATAATAGGTATTTTATATTATTAGAGTTCATAATCTACAAATACCGGTTCATAATTTGAAATTAATCCTAATGTGCATGGCATAGAGGGTAACACTAGGGTAACATGGGTTTAAATTTTGCTAACAAAGCTACTAACAAATCGACGAGCCTCAATAGTTCACGCACAACAAATAAAAATATTGGTGATCGCAATGACCATACCAATGTGAAATAGTCGTATATGATAAATTCATTTAATATTTGATTTTTTTGGATGATAATATGCTATAGTGTTATGAATCTGGCAAAAAATCGTAATCGATTATTGCGCTTTGCAAAATCGCGTGACCTCTGCAGATCATGATGTCATGTAAAATCACGAGAAATCAGAAAAATTTTAAAGATTTCGGATAAAATATAGACGTTATTAATGAAAATTATACTCAATAGTGATGAAATTTTCCGCTATCATCACCGTGAAAATCACAGGGTCACACTTTTTTGCAAAGCGCTATAATTAGTAATTTTTAGAAATCGATTATTGCGGTTTGCAACAATTTTATGAATTTTGCAGATCATCAAAAAAGAAATCACACGATTGTTAAGGTGATTTCTGATTTCTTAAAAACCACTCCGATATCGCGACATGAAATTATCACATCGGAGTAATTTTAAGATGCAAACCGCAATAATAGCGAATTGTAATTGTAATTGTAATACTACAATTTCACCGTCGACTCATCAACCCGTTGATCCTTTCTTTATTCGTCGTTTTTCCATCCATTCGGACATAGGTAGCTCTCCCACGAAAAATTGTTCACCTCCTAAAATTTTAGCCGATCAAAATTTAAGATCAGGTGTAACGTGATAGCCAAAACAAACGTTTTTTGTAAAGTTGCGTATAAACATAAAAACGCGTTATAGTTGGGGTTAGGGTGAGAACAGCGCAGGATTAGAATGCTCTATTAGTAAAATTTCACTAGGAACATTCTTAATTAGGCCGCAGAAGGTGGTTTCCTAATTAAAATTTAAAGCTATTTTGGTTTTTTTTTGTAAAAAGATGGTTTCGTTTCGAATTTTACGTTACACCTGATCCTGAAATTCGATTGGCCAATATTACAGGGGTGAACAATTTTTTGTGGGATTCGTAACTCTGTGGATCATTTCTTTATCCAAATTTAGCATTACCAATGATATCAATGATATATAATTAACCGAAATAATTAGATTATATATAATAGAAATTAAAATAATGTGCGAATAAGACTTTTAATTAATTATAAGATAATTAAACTATAAAATACATCCTAGAGGAAAGGCATCGTAATTCCAAATAACTTTTTTGCATTAGATGCTGTACATTCTCTATAATATAAAATAAAATTATATCTACTACTTAATAATAAGCAAGTTGATCATTATTTATTTTTTTTTGCTTACATGACTATACTATTATTCTGTTCAGTTGTTTTTCAATGTACTGGAAATGCTATTGTAATATTATATCTAATTTCTCAATATATTTCAGTTAGTTGTGGTTGATTGTTGACTGGTTTTTGGTTCCTAGAGATGAATTCCATGCTATAGTTTATATTATATAAGATAAAAGTAAAATATTAGTATGATTGTGTTGACAAATATTAGAAGAAGTCTTATTTTCATGGAGTGACTCACTTGTTGTATTGCTTGTATTAATAGGATTTGAAACAGATTCATGAATTGAACCTCAAATCGAATTCGATCTCAAATTCACCATTAAAAAAATTTTTGGAAAATTTGTATTTTGACTAGAATTAAAAATTATATAAAATTTAGGACATGTCATATGATTTATAATAATCCAAAATTTTCTTTAGCCTGGTACCTTAACAATTTCATGCAATTAAAAGGCAATTTTGAACAAATAAAAAAATTTATTATAGATGCCACACAATGATTATAACTAATTTTCACCCTAGGTGATATCACCTATGTCGGGTGAAAATCATTATTGTTTATATGATCACGGGATATAAATAGTGATCATCAATCAGTTGATTTTTTTTACTTTTTGTCTGTTTTGATATGTTAAACTAGTTACTTATGTTTTACTTTTTTTTTTTTTTTTTTTTTAGTTTCTTGTTGTCATCATTAACCATAACCATCACTTGAATTCGGTGTCATCATCATTTAGATGCAGTTGCTTAGATTTGGTCCTGTCATTTCGGCTTTGTTGTTGGTGCCAAAGTGATTTGGGTGTCGCCATTGTTGTTAGCCTAGATGTTGCTACTAGATAATGCTGCTTCTTGCTAGTAAAGCCGTTTCTAGTATGCACTTGGTTTTACTGTTGACAATTTATTATGCTTGAGTTAAGGGTATTTGTTAGACTTGTTGTTTAGATAGTTTTGGACTTGGAATTACTGGGACGTATGATTTTATCCACTTATTGTTCTTGTTTTTTGGTTTAAACTTGTTACTAATGCTTCTTTCGCGTTTGTGAGTTTTTTGGGAATTCGAAATGTATGATTATTACTAGGATGTATGATCTACCTACTTATTGTTCCAGCTTTTTGGTTTTGAACACATTACTAATGCTTTTTTCTTTTTAGGATGTTTTTGACCCTTTTTTGGGAAGTATAATTTTATTCAGTTTGTTTGTTTTGGTTGTTGAGTGTACTGTATTACTAACATCTTTTTTTTTTTAGGTGTTGCAATTTTCGTATTATTTTTGTTATTACCTTTTGTAGAATAGTGGTTATTGGTACTGACATCATTGGAGAAGCGAAAATAACTTTGTCATTAGTGTTCACCATTGTCATTGTTGAAAGTGTCTTGTATTATGTTGCATTCATTGTTGTTCAATATTATACTGTGTTAGATAGTTGGTTTGTATTAAAGTCATTAATACAATCATTTTAACTTTATCACTAGTGTATTAAACTTGTTGAGTCATTAGATTAGGGTTGGGGGTATGTTGGAGATAGTTGTAGTTGTATCAGATATTTAGGAATGAGAGCGAAGTGGAAGCAACAGCTAAAGCGAAGTGACTATATGGTGAGCAAAGTGAGCTTTGTCTGTATTGCTGAGTGTAAGCAAAGCAACACAAGCTGTACTAACATAATTTATGTAGTTGATAAATATATATATATATATTTTTTAACTTAACAACCATGCTCTACTTTATTAGCAGTTTATGTAAAAATTATATGAACTCAAAGCTAACTATAATATAGGCTAATACCCAGCTTTCTCTACTAGTGCCCAGGTACAGTTGTTGCACTAATGTTTGATAGTCTCGCAGCTACATATAATTTTCCTCATATATTTCTACAAGAGTATGTTTAGGTTCTCAGCTACCTTCAAAACAAAATTATATATATAAAAAAACTACTTTCGCATCCACCAACTTACTATGTATGAACCCTTTATTTGACTTAACATTGAGTTCTTGACTAACTCATTCAATGAATCCTCCACCTCTTGTTACTTCTGTTTTTTTCACTCTCTGGCTTTTCTTTTAGCCTCTGTGAGATTCGGATCAGGTGGCTTCTTGTTTCGAACTTCAAAATCTTTATGTTTTCTTTTCAGAAATCTCTCTATACTGACTCCTTTTTCTCATTTAATAACTTTATTAAATCTCTCCTTCCAGATAACACGGTAAAAATCTTCTTGTACTATATACGAATTGCATCCATACAAATTCTTGCATCCTTTCTAGACAGACCATTCTTATACAATAACTCGAGTTTCTCCCTTTCTACAAGACCACTTAAATAAACTTCTCTTTCCTTGAAACGAACTTCTTTACTATTACTTAACAGGATTTCACTTAAGTCACAGGCACTTAGCAAGAGTCTTGCTTCATGCGAGAGTACTGCCCATGCAGCACTTAGTGCTGTGTTTTCTATTTCCTGCCACATTTTCTCTGCAAAACTACAGCAAATTAAATGTCTCATGGTTTTCTTAGTCTCTTTGCTGCACAAAATACAGTTTGGAGACTTATACAACCAAGGCTTACAGGCATGCAACTCATTCAATATTAGAAGAAGTTGGAACATTCCTTTGATTCATAGTATTAATTTGAAACTGCCCTCTATTCCTCTACATCTAACTCCTCCCAATTCCTTAAGCCTTGCCTATCTGTAAGACTAGTCTAGCTTATCACAATTATTATTATATTCTGCTGCTAGACTTTTACTTGAAAGAAAACATCTTCTCTCAAAGGCTCTTCTCTTTAACTATAATATGAACTTACGCGAACAGTTGTTAATATGTTTTCTATTCCATCAAAGAAATGCATTCCAATGCATAAGGTTAGTGGGTATCTACTTCCAGTCTTCTTCTAGATGTGCTACTTCTTTTGCTAACTTGTCTGCAAGTTTGTTCTATACTATACTATTGTGAGCCTTCACTTTACAAAGCTCTACAGAGAGATTTTTGACTTGGACAGCCTTATAGACCTTGTCATAAATTGACCTGTTTTTCAATTTAAAACTCTTTTTGAGACTTCGTAACCTGAATATACTCTCAATACTGCTAATCGCTACTAAACTATCTATCTTAACTACAACTAAAAAATTCAATTTTACTACTAACAATTCACAAAGAATTGCAACTAATTTAGATCTCGTCAATAAAGGCCAAACAGCCACTCTAATTTTCCCTACCAAATTTACTATCTCCTCCTCTTTATCTACTTGTACCCAAGTGGAACCCATCCTATCTTAAATACCTTCCTTTTCCTCGTACCAAGAACCATTAGCATAAAAGACATAGCCCGATCTTTCCTTCAATATATTTTTTCCAACTATGCTAACAGTAAATTCATGATTTTTCTACAACCTTTCTTTTTTAATTATTTCAAATTCTATTCTGTTAACTTCTACTGCCATAGCTACTATTTTTGTACTTTTTTGATTTTTAGGTGCACTTTTATAAGCAGTATGCCAATAAAAGTTCAAAGAAAATGATATTAACTAGTTATTCTCCTTTTTGACTATACTGTCTGCTCTGCTAATACATTCATTCATTTCTATTAAGAATTGGCAGTCGGTCTCTTTTCTACCTTTATTTAAAACACATCCTTTATACAATTTATTCTAACTGCACCTTTCACTTTTTGGGTTTCAACCCAATACTTTACTATGGTTTTGCACCTGAAATTTTTGCTTATATATCCCAGAAAGTATATAGTTAAATTTTTCTTTCTTACTACTACCCAATCCTTGCACCTTTTATTATCATAAACTTTTTTCCTTATTGGTAACATAAGCTTATTACTTTCACCTTCTAGTCAGTATTCTCTTTTAAGCTCTCTTGAGGCACATTTATCAAAACCCTTTTTTCAATTCTGCTAAACCAATCAGGTGGTTTTCCTCTCATGCTTCTTTTCTTTATACCTCTAACTTGTTGCTATGACATTAAACCTGTGCCTATCGTGTCTATTAACTGGTTCTGTGATACCAGTTCCAAACTAACCCTTGGGTTCATTGAGTTCTTTGTTATTCTTTTGTTCAAAAAACTTACAATCGCAATCTCCTTGCTACGCCTCATTCTGAATACTGAGTTTTGAACTTTAAGTTGATTAGTTTGCATTTTTTAATCACACTGCATGATAGATTTCCTTTCTAGAGAGTAGCATGTCATGTATCAAAAGGCACACTATGTACATTCTGTAGAATACTAGCTTTGATTGCACCTTGTTTTATTTTTATCTGCTAGGCTTTCTGGACCTTCACTACTGTTTATTCTTTTTAAAGAACTCATCATCTTTTTAGCCAACAAAGAGCTTGCCAAGAGTTTAAAGCCCAGAATACCTCTATAAAATATTATGTTATTTGGTGCAGTTTGCACTATGCCTAACTTTTTTTTACACAAATGGATTATTGGCTGGTGTATACTTTCTAGGTCCTTTGCTGATAGAGCTGTGGCCTACAAAATATACTGATTGTTTATATAGCTTAGCTGACTGGCTGTTACCTTTTTCTTTTTTAATACGTGCATAAACTATCCAACAATCTTCTTTACTTTCCTTTTAATGCTAGCTAAATCTTTGGATGTATGCAGGTATATACTCAGAAATTTGAAATCATATAATTTTGGTTCTGCAAGTAATTTAGTCTTACAGAAAAAGACACAACTTTTTTCCTTTGAGAGATTTGAATTAATTATTATCAGCTTTGACTTGCTGCTATTAATTTAAATATCATCAATATAGAAGAACTGCTCTGCAATATTAATTGTTCTTTTTAATTGCTTCTTCGAGCCCATAATCCATGATGTGTCATCAGCATATACTAGAACAGTATGCCATACATTTAAGCTTCTTTCCTTGTCTATGTTTGTCTTAAAACTATTTACTTTTGTCAATATAGCCCAAGGACTTGTCCTTCTAAACCCTAACTAACAGAGGATTATAGAAAATTTTCTATACCAAAAGAGAGATAACCTCATTTTGGTCAATCCTGTCCTTAGCTACAAACTCCTCTATAAGACATAATCTGTTATTACTCATATACGCCTTCTTCTAAATAGGTTAATAACAAAATTATTTACAATTTCTGGAAGCCTTATTCTCTGCATAGCTTTTTTAAGTATCACTAGACTGACAGAATCAAACACCTTCTTCATATCTTAGAAAAAGAGCTACACTTCTTCTTTTTCTTATGGGCTTTCTCAAGGACAAGTTTAGAATATGAATAGGTTCCTCTGTCAAATTTTCTGGTAAACCTGTAAAATTAGGTCCTTGCAAAATGTTCTTGTCTTTAATTATCGTATTTAACCTCTTTATTATGATTCTTGTTACATACTTGCAGAAGGCTTCTAATAATGCAATTAATCTCACCCTATTCATCTCAAACCCCCAATTTTTCTTTTAGAAATCGTATAAATTTGTGCTACTTTCCATTTATTTGGAATATTTCCCTGCACAAGACAAATATTTGCAAAATTTTTGAAAGCTATATGCACTCTAAGATCTGCTTGCTTAATTAACTTGTAAGTAATATTGGATACCTCTAGTGCTAAATTTGTTCTAACCTCATTAAGTATTAGGAGCCATTCCTCTAACTCTACCGGTAATAAAACTGGCTCATACCATTCTTCTTGAATTCCGCTTTGTGGTTGATAAATACTTTTCCACTCTTCATTCAGTGGTCTAGCCGAGGATTCCTCCTTCTGAACTGTTCCTTAAAATTTTTGTTGGTTTTGGATAGAACTTTACTAGGTACAGAGTTTAACTCATATTCACCATTCTCCTTGATTAATATTCAGTTTAAAACTACCTTATTACATGGCCTTTCAAAAAGACTTCTTAGTATTTTTTCTGCTCATCCACAATTATTTGCATCTTTTTTGCACATACTTTTTGATTTCCTTTTCTCTATGTAATCTTTCTTCACAAATCAATTTGCTTTCTATTGCCTCTACTACAAAGATGCACTGTTAAGCCAAATATCAACATATTTCAAATTAATATTTGGCATCCCGGTACCTGCACTAGAATTAATACTTTTGATCTTACCATTCTAGCTGCTAATCATGTGATGCGCATTCTTGTTGCTTGCTATGCTGTTAATTACTCTGCCAAGTTCTTTGGCTACTTTTTTGGTAGATGACTCCTTATCCTTTTCTACAAACTTCTTTTTATTTTGAACCTTTTCTTTGGTAATGTCTCTTTTGCCGCCTTCTAAATTGCTGCTTCGATTATGTCCCATAGCTAATCTATGCAGATCTTTTGCTCAGATATCTAATATAACTAGGACCCCGAAGGACTCTGATATAACTCAAAGGTTACTAAAAAGAAAATTTTGCATAGAAATTTATCAAACATTGCATTTTTATATTGTAAATTTTTTAAATTTTGGACTATTTTATACACCTATTTGGCTGATATTATACAAACTCAGATCTAAGTTGTATTAGAGTCCTTTGGGGTCCTACATAACTCATTGCTTTGTTCATCCTTTAGTAGCCAATATGGAAAATTCTTTTTAATCTTATTTCATAATGCTATTTAGTAATTGTTACAGGTTTCTTCATTGCTTTGTTAAGCTTCTAAACTATTCATAATGAGAGAGTTTGTTCTGCTCTACACTAGAGCTGTTAATTAGTCCAGTCTGGACTGACGGTCCTTCGGTCCGTCCAGGGACCGGACTGGTTCAGTCCTTTTTAGGACAGGCCAAAAGGACCGTTAGTCCTAAAAGTAAATATCAAATAAACTAAATAATATCATGATAATATGCATTTTAAAGCAACTATAAATGTTGTTTTTGGTTAAAATTTAATTACAAACCCCTTAGTTTGTTAAACAAGATTAAACCACGTTTAATATATATTGTAAACGAGCTGTTGTTATGTTAATAAAATAGAAAAATTTATTAATGACAGCAATGCCATGATTAGTTGATTTTAAAATTTGCACTGTATTTGTGCGAAAAAAATGCCTATGGGCATTATTTTGGAACACAAGTTTGAAACAAGCTAATAATTAATTTGTATTCAACTAAAATTAACTATTAGCTTGCCTCAAACTCGTGATCCAAACAACGCCTATATGCAAATATAGTATATTGTTCAAATCTGAAATAAGCGTAATCTGCTCAATCCGCATGTAAGTAATGAATATACCATGAATGTCAAATTATAAATTATCAGTTTTTTCAATATCAGTACACATTGGATTTATGTATAATGTGAATCATCTGGATTTAAAGATTGCGAAAATATCGCATACTAAATTTGGCTAATTTATTTTGAAATCAAATTTGCATACTTTCTATTAAGCATATTACGGATAATTAATTATTGTGAAACTTAATGAAAAAATTATTGTTGTGTTGTGATGTTAAGATAGTAATACTAGGCTAATGCGTAGCATTGTCAGTCCGGAGCCAAAATATTAAAATTTAGAATAAGCTATTCAGATTTATGAAGTATTCGAGATAAGCTAATTAATTTTACTCGATGATAGCATAATTTTTAGATTCCTATTGGAAATGGCACATTTTTTTTCCATACCATCAGGGACAATACCAATGATTATTAGGAATCACAACGATTTATTAAGAATCAATGATTTATTAGAATAAGCTATTAGATTTATTAATAATAAATTTATATGTATTTTTATTTTAAATTAAATTATTTTAATAAATATATCAGATATACTATAATTTTAATTTAAACAATTTCAATATTTTATTTAATAAAGTTTTTAAATACATAATTTTAAAATAGAGCAATTTTTAAATAATAAATTTGAATCAAAAATTTTATTATTTGTTAATACGTAGTGAATATGAACGAATACTTTATTTAAATACACTGATTAATAAATCATCTTTATACTTACTGCTTATATGTGTAAGTGAACGAACCTGATATATCCTAAATCCATTAATTACAGAATAAATAAATGATTTTGTATTACCAACTAATCTGTATGAATAAGCGAACAAATAAAAATACTTTTAAGAGGAATTTGCGAAATTTTTGGTAATTGGGAATTAGCATCCATTTTTACCTTTGGAACTTTCTCTGGTTCTCTTGGACTAGAATCAGGCTCTAATCATTCACCAAATTCTCTAATATCTACACTCCCTTTTCAGTAAAAAGAAGTTGTTCAGATATTTTTATGATCTAAAACTTTTTACTGCAATATTAAAAATGGCTAAACGATTAAATTAATAATGGTTAAGTGGTTATTAAATGGCTAAATATATATATATTAATTATATATATAAAAGTATGTCACTAGTAATTGGTAGCGGTAAAGGAAATATATTCTGACGAAACATCTTGTTAAACATTTCGGCAATGTCTCTTGTTAATTCTAAATATTGGACTTGATCTTCACCAATCAGTACATGTGTCACTCTGAAAATAAGATAAAATGTAATATGCTAAATGATTAATAGACGGTCAAGTAATTATCGCAGTTTGCAACAAAAAGGTGTGACCCCTATGATTTTGTGATAATGCAGGGAAAATTTTAGAATTTAATAAGAGAATTTAATAGAGAATCATACTTGAAATTAGTGGTATATAAAAGAGAATCATACTTGAAATCAGTAGTATATAAAAACAGTTAAACGATTATTAATCGTGTTAAATGACATGATTAATCGCCCACATAATTTTTCGTGGTTCCAATCCTAACCTTCATTCCATACAGTATTTTGGGTTCCAAAGTAATTAAATAATTAAACGATCATATAAACGGGTAATCTATTAGACAATTATAAAAATGGTTAAATGATTAAATGATTAATAAATGGTTAAGCGGTTATTAAATGGTAAATAATTAATAGACGGTCAATTAAATAATTAAATAGTTAAACAATTATTAAGCGTGTTAAATTACATGATTAATCGCCCACATAATTTTTCGCGGTTTCAATCCTTACCTTCATTCTATACAGTATTTGGGTTCCAAAATATGAATTCATATTCATCAAAGACCTTTATTCAAAGCCTTGGATTTCTGCAGTGTTTGAGAGTTTAGAGTGTTACAGGGTTAGATTAAAAAAAAGAGTAAGCACTTGAAAAGGAATGTAGTGCACAAACGTAATTAATAATAAAACCAGTTTTTAATAAAAAAGCAGGTTTATTGTTATACTGCTTTAAAAGTAACTCTATGATACGATAGGGTTTATTTTTTTTAGCTTTTTTTTGACTTTTTAATTATGCGGCACGCGTGCAAACAGACAAAAAAGTTCAAAGTTGGACTTTTGATACAATTTCTATAAAATGTACAAAGATGCATTAGAAAAGATACATTTTTTGGGCAAAATGCATCAAACCGTAAGTTTTGTATCACTTCGTATAGAACCTTAGGGTCCGTTGCTACACTCCGGCCAACTAGTAAATTTAAAACATTTTATCATACTGAATGGCATAATTCTAATAGCATTCAAACTACGAGTGGAAATAACCTGATACTGTAGTATACTTTATTTTTTATATTATTTTTATTAAATATCTAACATATTAAGTTTATAAATTTTTAAGTATTTGACAGACATGTAAATACTAACAATATTTTATTAATAAATATTTTTTCTATACAAGTTACATTTAATCGTTTTGTTGATTACTTTAATTTTTTCATATATTAAGACAATTCTTGTCTTGAATCAGTACAAGATTGAACATTTGGCATGCCCAATTATGATTATATTATTCAATCAAATTATTGAATATTAAGTAGTTGAAGTAACAAAATATCTTTTAACTAATTTTAACTATAATGTTCATATTTACGAAGTTAATTAAATGAGTTATTTTGCTATATTAATATACTATATTATTTTATAATTCATAATTTATATATAACTAAAATTATCAAACGTATTAATATCATATAAGCAAATATTATTAATTTGAAAAGCTTATTGTAATTCTTTATACTGACAAACTTAATTTCACTATTATAGCAAAAAAGTATTATATTGATAATCAGTCCGTCCGGTCTAGCTCTATTCAGTCCTATTTCGGTTCTGGACCGCGTCCGGTCTGGTTTTTTAAAAGACCGGTCGGTCTTTTACCTGGGACAGACCAGACGGCCCGATTAAATAGCTCTCCTCTACACGTTTTGCCTGCACTATTACTCTGATTCAAAAGAATTTCAACCAAGGGCAATTCATAATCACTACTTGTTACTATTCCTATTTTGACAATGTCTGCTTTTAAAGTCTTTCTCATTAAGTTTTCTAATAACCATATTTGGCCTATTCTTGTACTTGTATGACTGTTACTTTAGGTGTACTTTAGCCTTCTGAAAGAAATTTTTTCTCACCATGTAAACTAGAAACAACATTTGAGATTTGTTGTTTCTGAGAACTTATTTAATAGTTTGTTGGATATACAATTAAAGTCCCCCATTATAATGATTTGCCAGGCCTTCTCATTTTTGTTAACTATTTCTTGAATTTTTTCAATAACCATTTTTGCACATGTCTCATCACTTGGAGGTATGTAAGCTACAATTACTAGTAGTTTACACTTTTTAAGAAACATAAATGCACACATTAAATATTAATTAAATTGTTCTATTTTGCCTATATGTTGCTCAATGTTCCTATATATCAAAAGATCTATGCATGTTCCTTTGAGTTTGTCAGATGTGCACTCGACCAAAACCTCCTAAAATTGTCCTGATCTTTTGCTATAAACTTCGACTCTTTTTCTTCAGATTTGTTTCTGCTATTCCAATTATATTTACTTTTTCCTAAAATGCCCACAAACCTAAAAAATCTACTCTATGAAATTGTGCTTTAAGTCCATTAATATTATGAAATGCACGCACTATGCTTCTTCTCTAAACCCCACCAACTGGCGCAACTCTTTATACCATTTAGATGCTGTACTATTCTCTGTTACAACTAGGGCACTCTTCAGAAGTAAAAGGGCCTTTCCAGCTATTGTTTTTCTTCAATTCTATTAAGATATCTTAGAATTTTTTCCAAAATACTTTTTTCCTCAAATTTGGTGCTTCGGGAGGGTGTACTACATACATTTTCTTTTGTAATTTCTACTTCTGCTATTGTGTTTTTGTTACTATATTGCGTTTTTTTTAATACATTCTTTCCTTTTCTGTTTTTGCAAGATCGACTTATAGAGCTAATTTCTAATGGCATTTTCCTTTTAGGTTTAGTGAAGTTATCTATTCCTATTATATTTTTCTGTTCTTTTGCCAAAGTTGTGTACTTCTTTTTTTACAAAATTTCCTGCTTTTATTAATCTGTCTATCACTTTCATTTCGCAAGTTAAATATATAATTTTTACTAGTTTCTTTTTAAAAGAAAGAGTTACTTCCATAATTGACTTAAGTTTGGACTGCTTTTTCAAGATTCTCTTTGTAGTCAAAGTATATAAAAACTGACCCTCTCAGATTACCATTACTGTTTACTAGTATAAAGATTGTATTTGCTTTGATTTGTTTTAATTGTCTAAATAGTAAAACCTCTATTATATTCCTTGAAATACCACCTAACACCACTCTAAATGATTTTCTTTCTTTCATAGTCCTTTTTTGTTTTATACCCTTCGAGATTCTAGTAAGCCATAGTGATACAAATCAAAAATCGAATTAATCGATTAGTTGTAAAGTTGACAACTAATCGATTTGAATTTTACAGACCCAACTTAGTTGATTAATCGATTAGTTGACTAATCTTAATCGATTGGCCAACTAATTGATTAATTGACTAATTAATCGATTAGTCAATTGGTCGTTTAATCAACTGATCATATAAGAATGTCAAACTGGCTGTTTTCAGTTGCTACCTTACGTGTATTTTACCAAGTTTCGTTTATTATTTATTCAATTAATCGATTGGTCAATCGATTAATCAACTAATCGATTAATCGATTAGTCGATTAATCGCCAACTAATCGATTAGTTGAATAAAATCGATTAATCAATTAGTTGGATAAAATGATCTATCAACTAATCAATTGAAAAATTTTTATCGATTTGTATCACTAGTAAGCCATCTACCTATTAGAAGTATCCTGTATTCTTGAGTATATTCTTGTATCTTTGGTTTTTAAATATTAAATCTACAACTACTGTTTTATTGAACTTATTTGTTGACCAAATAATACTTTTAACTTTTCTATAGCAGCCCATTAGTCTCTTGATTGATAAATTGCCATTTTTGAGTGGAGCATTCCAGATTGTATAGGTTTTTTGCATGTTTAAAGCCTCTCTTTTCATTGTTTTGGTCCAACTTAACTTGATCTTCTTTGTCTTCTAACGACATAACTATGTCTTCCTCTGAATTCTCTAATTGTTGAATTTTGTTTCCATCTAAGGTTTCATATTTGAGTTTAAGCTCATCTTTTAAAACTTGAGTTCTATAATCAGTCATTCTACACTCTAGCTGTAAAAGAGTTTCTATTCTGGTCTGTTTTTCTGCTTCCATAGAATTAACACTTTCCTTCTACTCTTTTCTTTGAATTTCTCTGAGTTGTTTTTCTGTTAGCTTTATATAGCATTTCAAAAAATGCCTTATAATACAAATCTCTTTTACTGTAATGGTTGTATGACTTCTGCTATTTCTTGGTCTACTATTTGTGTTCTTACACATTCTCTTTTTAATAAGTTTACACCGGCTGTACTACCATACTTTATAGTTTGGCACCCATTCATAAAAAATCTAACCTTCTATTCTGGAACTTGCATTCTGTTTATCGATTATCTCAATATTTGGTACACAAGATTTGATTTGCTGCGCATGTGACTAGTTTGTTTATTTTTGGTTTGTTTATTTCGTTTACTGTTTTGTTGTTTATTTAGATCACAAGATTGGTTTTGTTTGTTTGTTGTTTTAGTAATCTATGATTCAGGATTAAGCCCAATCCCCAAAAATTACCAAAAATTTTGTCGAAAATATTTGAAGTTCAAATTTGCTAGCTAGTAATATCCTTTTTTTTAAGTTGTACTAGCAAACCCTATACTATTTTTGCTTGTTCTTCTTTTTCTTTAAGGAGTTTTTGGTTGTTTCCAAGTTACTTATCCTGTTTTTTACTTTTTTTCTTTCTGCTAAATTTGGAAAAGTTGATTAGCGGAGAGAGTTTTTAATGCTTCCAAAGATGATTTCTATATAGTTGATAAATAGTTTAGTGTGTATTATCCCTTAGATTGTAACACAGGCAAATTTGCCTGCGTATTTTAAAATTTTTAATAAAATTTTAAATATTGATTTTAGCCATATCTTTTCTAAGTAAAAAATATTCTTTAAGTTTTGTTTTAGTAACTTTGTTATAAAATTTTTTTAAAATCATTAGAAAACTTTAATATAATAAATGTTTAAAGTTCTTGTATTGGCATTTTTACTATTAAAATTTTTCTTTAGATTTTTTCAAATTTTATATGTTCCCGTCTATAAAAAAAATCTTTACTTCTAATACAAGTCTTAATTTTTACAAGTAAATCATTAAAGTTGCAATAATGAAAGTTGTCATCCTTTATATAAACTACAATATTGTCTTAAGAACTATAGTTCTAAAACTAAAACTAAATAAGATCGCAGAAAAATTGTAATAAAATTTTTTAAAAAAATTTTTTCTTAAAATTATCTATTTTCAGCTTATATGTAACTATAATTTATTTTCTTATAATATAAAAACTAATTTTGCAAAAAAGTAATCCTTATTTTCAAATATAATTGTACAAAGTTTTATTTAATTATTTTAGTATTTTAAAAAAGTAAATCAGAGCTAAAAAAGTGCAAAAACGCAGGCAAATTTGCCTGTGTTCTACTACAATCTAAGAAATATATTTGCATCTATTAAAATTGTTAAAATCATATTACTTACTGAATTTATTGCATTAGTAAAATAAATTAAGGCTGTAAGGGGGCATCCAGAATTAAGGTTATACAAGAGGGCAGACAAAAGATTACATTTTTTCTCTTAAGTAGGGGGTGAAAAAATATAATATAATTTTTTTGAAAAATTTGTCTAAAAACTGATCCAGTGGTCCAAATCTAATAATTTTGGTATCGACTCAGTGAGAGAAGTCGAATAGTACCAATTTCATTTCATTTGGATAACTAGATCAAAAGTTATTGGACAAATACCATTGGTCATATCTTTTCTTATAAAATTACTATATAACTAATGGTTTTTTGTGAATATCTTTCGATCCAGTGATCCAAATGACATGATTTTGGTATTATTGGATTCGTCTAACTGAGATAAATCGAATTGTACCTAAATTATCCAAATAGGATCACTGTATTACAATTATTCGAGTTTTGTAAAATTTTATATATAAATTTATGGATTTTGAAAATTTTTTTTATATAGTCGAGGGGCAGTAATATGGTCAACCCTGGCCTAATAGCCAGGTTGTTGTGTGGGTCAACCCTTAGCCTGCACCTTTGTGGGCCAGGCCAGTTGGTAAGAGAAGTGTTGAATCAATTATTTTCTAAAGTATATTTCAAGCCAGAAATTAAATAAACATCAGCTAGTCATTTTATAATAATGTAAGAGAATTGGCTTATTTAGGTGATAAACTACAAATAGCAAATATAATCTAAGTATAAGAATGTTCAGAAACATAGATTATCAATCAACAACAACCCTAGCGTTGCCAAAAAAAATAGTAGCCGGATCATTTTTGTTGGCCAAATATGATTTCGGATAACAATTGGTGGGTAAATTTTTGATTTTTTTTTATGATTAAGATGTATAATGTTGACATTTTGTATGTTTGAGATATTATTAAAGCTTTAAAATAATGCATAAAAAATGCTGGGTGCTATTTCAGATACATTTTACAAATGTAAGAAAGTTAAATTGTATAATTGCAAATAACAGCAAATTTAATCGAGGTAACAAATTGTTACCCTACGACTTATTCAAATTACATATATTTTTGCTGCAAAGTACTAGGAGTATATTCTTTTGAATATTATAAATGTTTATACAAAAAAATAAATACTTAAAAGTTTATCATTTCCAATACATCGTATTATTATTTAAGTCTTGCCATGTTCTTGGTATCGTTTGTAGATTATTTAGGGAGCTTCCAGAAATTACGTAATTTTTTGTTACTAATAAATTTCAAAATTTTACCCCACCCACCCACACCTGATCCCTATTAGCCAATCAAATTTCATATTTTTTTAAAAATTATTTATATGTCCAATTTTTGAATTGATAATAGCTTTTGATCCACCGGTCCGTTTTGTATGATTTAACTACCAAAACGCTCGTCTCGATGAGACGATTATAACCTGATATTTTGTCGATCCCACCCACCCACCCAAAAATTACATAATTTCTGGAAGCTCCCTTAGTGATAGAATGTCGCTATTCATTTTTTTCAGTAATTTAAAAATTGGGCAAATATTTTTCAACTATAAATGTCTTTTTGACTTGGTACGGAATTCTTCTAAAAGCTTCTTGGTCTTAAAATGCAATTAAATTATTATTATTATTTTTTTAAAAAAAACCAATTACGAAATTCAAATACCTTGTTTAAAACTTTATGCAAATATGCCAATTCTGATTCATACATATCTTGCTCATCATCACTGCCTTTAATAATATAATCATCTTCATGCTCAATAAGTTGTGCTGGAATTGATAGAAAAATTAAAGTTTTACAATTTTGTGAATCTTCCAAGTTAAACATATTTACTAATTTGCCTTCATATAAAAATATTATCCATTTTGCTGCACCTGTAATATAAAAAAATGTGACATAAATATAATAAATCTTAAATAAATAATTTCTTGCCTTTTTAAAAAACATCAAATCAGCCTTTTCAATAGAATTAACCAAATGCTTGCATAAAAAATGACTCAGGCTATATGCAGGACATGTACATATTCACTTAGTAGTATCTGTAAAATACTTATTTTTTAACTGTATTTTTTGCTTCTTAAGTTGTTTCTATTCTTTCTTAAACTCCTTTTGCCATGGTACTGAATATCGACCTTGCTGAAGTAGTTGAACTCCTCGATATACCTGCTAAGTAAGAACTTTTTTAACAAGAATAAAAAATAAATGATCAATTCTAGGTTTGTGAAATTTATATAGATGATCATGCTTAATATGGCACAATGCATTTCAATAATCATAGTTGTTTTAATATGATAAATATTTTCATTAGCTGATCTAGCCCATAAGATCTATTTTTTCTTTGAATACCACTCTTTCCAAAGATAGATCCACAATCTAAGTAAATTGTTACATTTGCAAAACTGGAATATTTCATTAACACACTCTTTTCAAATTTTATTTGTATTTATAACAAAGCTACCATCAGATTTTGGTAGTAACATATGCCGCTTGAATAGTTTTCTATAAATTCCATTACTGTTTTGCATAAATTCAAAGGGCAAAGCTTGTCGAGTTAATATTTATAATTACCCAATTAGGATCGATTAATAAACATTCCTCATGTGCAATTTTAGGATTATAAGTATAATATATGCCTACTTTATTTGATGCCAACAGTTGTTTAATAGCACAACGCACATGCCACATGCATAATTGTTTATGAGCCTCTGGCCAAACTGTTTGTGCAGCATTTATTTCTGAAAAATCTTTGTCGACTAAAACAAGTGAAAAATTCTTTAAATGCTGTTCTTTTAACGCCTGCATCCAACATGTAAGAATTCTTTTATATCTCGATTTTTTCCAGCTGAAATTAATAAATAGCTAAAAGGAAACCCAGTACCATCAATCACACCCATAAGTGCGAGCAATTTCTATGATAAGCTATTTGTGCCATAAGTGCATCAACTACTATCGCATCTAATTTACTGTAAATATTTGGTGAAATAATGTTGTTAAAAATCCAAGGGCAGGAATTGATGAATCAAGATGGTCTAATATAATTTGTAAACCACATTCTTCTAATAAAAGTTTTGCAGATAATAAAGGATCTGAATGCTGACTATATATCTTTCGAGATTCTACTAACCACCAATAATAAATTTGTTGAACAGTTATAGATTCATATCTATTAATTTGATTTCATGAACTTGATGACAAATTTCAGAAGAAAAACAAATTGTTTAATTTCAGAAGAAGTTTCAATATGACTTGGCCGTGGATATAGCATTTTGTGGAAATATTTATCTACAATTAAATCTAATTCTGAAAAAATTTTTATATTAATAGTTCCTTTACAATTATATCTTTCTAAAAAGGTAGGTATATCTTTTTGTTTTTCTAAAACTGGATATTTGGCTTGATGCTTTCAAGTTCAATTCAGCAATTACAATAATATGTTAAAAGAAAAAATTTTTTTTTGATTCTTGGCATAATAAATACATGAGTATCCATTACCTTCAAAGATTAATTTAATTATATAACGACCAAACTCAAGGTTAAAATTTTCTTTTTCAGAAAATTTATTTTCTAAAAGAAAATTTTGAAGGGATGAAAGCTCAATATTAAGACAAAGATTTAATTCCTTATTTTTGTCTTCATAAAAATCATTGGTATTGTTTAAAGAAATTAGAAAGTTATACACTGTTTCAGTAATATCTATAAGGGAATTGTTGATTCAGGTTGAATTTTGTTTTTTGAACATGTTTTTTTAAAACTATTTCAACACTTTGAACATTTTGTTACAAGAAACCTTTTTCGCTTAGAAATTCTTCATAATTTTTAGGTACGTAACAACCATTACTGGTTTTATTATTTAAATTTAACATAGTAAATATTCATAAAGTCAAAAAAAAACCTTGTTAGTATTGTCATTGTATGATGCATAATTTTACTAGCAATCAGAATCCGATATCATATGCAAGCCACTAAGAAATCTGGCTACCTTTTTTTTTGACGATGCTATGTAAGTCATCAATTAATATAAAATGCTACTTTTTCTCAAGGACAAAAAGAATAAAATTAAATCATTTAATATTACTAAAATTCGATAAAAAACTATCTGATAGCTTTTTACACGTTTAATATAGATAAATATTAACTTATCTGATCAGAAAAAATTACACTAGCAAAATGTCAGCCCGTCGACCAGCCTGATTTTTTTTTGGATCGGCCTCAGGCCACAATTTTTTCATCGACCTGTATTACTATGAGGGGTCAAGCACTACTATGTAGGGTGCATAATGTTATTTATGATGCCCCTAATACATATATCTGTTAAGCATTGATCATGCCAATCACATGATTCAGCTGCAGGCTTCCGACTGACTTCTGACTTGACTTCCAACCCAATTTCCAAACTAGATAATGTCACCTAGAGTGAAAGTTAGCAACATTCTATTTAAATATTTAGAAAATATTAAGAAAATTTATTTTCAATTTTTTTATATAGAAAAAATAAAGAGCAATATAGGTTCTGTATATCAGTATCATAATGTTTATACAGTATATTAATATAAATTAATATTACAATTAACTATTTAAGGATATAGATATTGAATATTAATATGCACAATTAAAAGATATATGCATGGCTTAAAAAAGCAAAAGGTTATTTATTCTAACACACTTGTTTAATTTCAGTAATGGCAATATGAATTCAAAAGATAATTTTCTATATAAAGATTTTCTAAGCTAATGAAGTAACTTAATATAAGTCATGCATATCAAATTGCAATATCTATTTAAGAATTTGTACTAAATACCAAATACTTTAACATGCAAAAATTTATTTTTATTCATGTATATAATACTGTATTTATTAATATAAACTTGTATTTACTAAAGGTAATTAAAGTTACTCTTAATTTTTTGCTTTATTTTCTCTTTGACCAATTTTAGCAATAATAATATAACAGATAATAATAATAAATAAAAATCTATTTAGTCTATGTAATTTAAGTGCACAATATTAAAAAATAAAAGATTATATACTTTTTGATTCTTGGTACAGATTTAAAACTATGCATTTTGCTCCTTTCAAAAATAATTGTATTATATATTTTATAATTAATATGGTCAGAATATTTGATAGCATTAAAAAACATTTTCTGTTCTTCTCAATTTGATATATTATTAGATTTCTTTTTTGATTAATAAAATTTAAAAATTTTATCTTTGAAATTTTAAGATCTTTTTCTACTTTCTACTTCATGATACAAAAAAAGGATTAATATTAAATTAAACAAGAAAGGATTAATATTAAATTAAACAAAAAAAGTTAACCAATAAGGGTATAAAAATAATAAAAGAATTACTTATGATCCCTCAAAATTACCTTTCTATTGAACCAAATAATAATTTTATTCTTCAAATAAATATAAGCAAAGGTTTAATTAATAATATTCATAATTGTAGGAAAAAGTTTGAACAATACTTTATATTGTCTTTCTTATATTTGATTATGCATTTTATTAATTATTAACTACTTTCATTATCAGAATCAATTAAAAGTCTTTTAAATAGTACTGGCAATAAATTAAAATAAGAATATGAAATATAGTATTGTATTAGTAGCATTAATATAATTTTTTTTACCTTCAGAATTGTTTATCTTTTATGTGGGATATTATTTAACAAATAAAAAAAAATAATAATAAAATACTGTAATTTGGAAATAAAGCAAAACAAAAGAACATAGATACCTTTAATTCAAATGATTTTTGTCAATATGCTCTTAATTATGTTTGAAATCTCAAAATTCTTTGCAGTTTGATATGAGGGATAACTTTAAAGTTTTGAATTTGATATGTATAGTTCTGTGGAAATGGAAAAATTGTTTCAAAGTTTCTGGTAAAAGACCAAGAAAGCACCTAAGGTATATTAGCATATAATAAATTTGTTATTACAAGATTTATAATTTTATTATATTAAAATTCATATAACACAAACCTGTGGTGTGTGTTAGTTATGCTATTGACACATTCCATACTTAGATATACACTAATCGATATAAAAAATATTTCGCATGTGATTTATTCTGCCAAAGCGATGAAAAAAGTACAGCATTAATCGATATAAAAAATTTTTCGTATACAGATTATACCGTTAAAACGACGAAAAAGTGTGTATAACTTGCAAAGCTGATTTTTATAGTCAAGTAATACTATTAATCGTGTAATTCAATTACGTAGAATTTTGCATTCTTATTCGCTTCATACACCCGGAGCTTTATATGTAATGATCTAAACTGACGTCGGATAATGTATACAGTCGGTCGAGTAATTGATATCTGTGGCAAAATGGCGCTGAGGACAGTAGTATTTGGGACTTAGCCTGACATGATAATGTGAATGCGTATTAGTTAATCGTTACTTTGTTAATTTATTTCTGTATTTGTATAAACGTTATTATTGTTATGTGAATGTATTTTTGAAATCATTGCCGTTGTCTGCATTACCATAACTATAGGAACTAAATCCCTAGATTAGTTTAGGATTGCTCTCCCAATTCCATAGCTATGCTAGGCAAAATTGTCTAATTTGACAAATGATTGCCGCGCAGATACATTTGCCAAATTACCGTAGGAAATTCTATTTTGACCCTGGATAAAGTCACCCAATATATAATTTCCAGTTAGTGGTTAGGGCAAATGAATTTTAACGATATTATATGAATTTTATTATATAGTATAATAAAAATTATATATCGGGTGACTTTAACCGGTTGAAAATGGAATTTCCTTGCACAATTATTATTTTGTAATAAATAATTATTTCATTACTATATATTACAATTTGAATTACGGCACAAATCATTAGAGAAATTCTATTTAATATTTTCAATTTTATTTTAAATGGTTCAATATTTATGAGAAAGTTAAATTTGTTGTACAAAACCAAGAGTTTTTAATAATCAAATACATGCAAACCATTTTTTTTAGATAATAGAATATGAAATTGTGTTGAAGAAATAAAATAAATCATTTTCTTGATTTTAGCCTAAATAATAAATCTACGCAAGCTGTAAGCATAGTAGATTTCGTTTTAAGCGGTGCATTCATATCAACTAATTCAACGTCATACTTTCTATAAATCATAGTTACTAAACATTTTAATTCAATCATTGCTAACTTCCTTCCTGGACACATACGTACTCCTCCTCCAAACATCGTAAATGAATATTTAATATCATCGCCGTCTTCTGATTTTTCTCCTATATTTTTATTGTTTACTAAATCATCATGTCCATCGTTATCATTAGCTTTATCATTAGTCATATGATTATAAAATCTATCAGGATTGAATTTCAATGGTTCATTCCATGCCTCGGGGCGTTTAAGTATTGCTCCATAAAATAACCCAAATACAGTATTAGCAGGCCAAATATATCCACAAATCTCATCTTCTTCCGAATTTAAACGAAGATTTGTGGTAAATACAGGCTTTATCCGAAACGCTTCTTTAATTATTGATTCGCAATATTTAAGGTTATCTAAATCTTTAAGAGTAATTTTTCGTGTTCTATCATCTTGGAATATTGAGTCAATTTCTTGACGGAATCGAGCTAAAACTTCGGGGGAATGTGCAAGATGATAAACTATAAAACAAAATAAATTTGCGGTCTATAAAAGCAAATTAATAAAGATATAAAATGTTAGATTATAAAAAATATATTATTATAAAGATAAAAAAAAACTTACAGTATCAGTTCCCGCAATAAATGCATCCATTAAATTTCCACTTATCTCTTCATTTTTCATAGGTCTGACAACTACATCTTCAAACTTTTCAACAAATCTCCCTTTATGTGGATCTCTATCAGTATTTGCAATAATAAAAGAAGTCAACATATCAGTACTTAATTCCTCATTTAATGGTGTCTCCTCAATTTCACGTCGACGTCTTTCAATTATTTCATTTAATTTTCCATATAAAAACTCTTTATTATCTATATATCTACGAATAATTCCACGTATAAATGGAAAATAATCACGAACGAATTTTGGAAGAAAACGAACATACATAGCTCCTTCAATATAAGTTTGAATACTATTTATAATAATGTTTGATTCGTTTTCATTATTATTTAATCCACACTTGTTATTTGTATATGAGTTAAGCGCATTTCCTTTAATTCCAATGGCTACTCTGTATATCATATCATATGTGAAACGAACCATCCATTTTGGAAGATTTAGAATCTCATTATCTATTGATTTTTTGTTCACATCATTATCATCGATTATAATACCAATTTTCTGCCAACATGATTCCATTTCTTCGACTAAATCTATAGTCCATTGTAATGCATCCCTATCTAATTTTGGACGCATTAACGCATTACTAAACACCATTCTGTTAAGCTTCCAAGAACCATGAATATAATTATTATTAAAAACACCATTATCAACTATACCATATTCTTTGCCTTCAAAAGTTGCAAATCTTTTTATATATTTACTTATAGTAGATGCCTGATGCATTTTAACCATGTACTTTGGATGACATAAAATAATGGTACGTTCATTGCCAAACCATACTTCAAATATATCACCGTATTGAGAACGAAATGATGCAAATAAATCATCTAATCCTATAGGACGGAAATTTAATGTAAACATACGATAATTTGCACCTATGAATGGTAATGGGAAAGGACCTGGTAATTTATTCGGACGGGTATAATAAGCATAGTAAAAGCGAATGATGTAAAATGCGAGTGGAATGGCGAATAAGATAAAAATGTCAGAAAAGGAGATATAACTTAAAAAAGTCAATAAAAAATTTAATGATGTTAACAACATGATTTTTATGCATTTACGTATATTTTACGAACTTTTGTTGATTTAAAATTCTCAACCTTACGCTTAGTCTTAACGACATTGGATTTATACAAAATTTAAATAAACCAAAGATCTATCCAAATTTTATTAAATTATTTTATGTATGTACAGTACATACGGTGTATGAATTCCGGAATTAAAATATGCATTAAAGATATGATGTCATTTTTTATATATAGCCGTTAACGGCAATCGCAAGATAATACGCACATACCATACACGCATTGAATCATCGACGTATACCTCTATATTAAGCATGGTTACTGTTAAGTTTTCCAAACAATCGTTGTGTAACTATGAGTCATTTTGAAACCACGAAATTACATAAACAAATTCGTTATATTTCCTTTTGGTAATGTTTATTATTATTAATGCACTTTTTAGCGCTTGTGAAATATAGGATTACTATTTTGACTTATCGTTCAGTCAAGATTAGCAATTTGGCTATCCACGGTTTCATTGAGAAAAAAATCAATGGGCGCCCCATTGCACTCTGTTGAGATTCTAGAAAAAATCCCTAAGAAGGAAATTTACTGTATAACCAAATTGAAAGCGTTTTATACGTACGTACGTATATACCCGGTTTGCTATTTTCAATTGCCTTACTTAAACAAATGTCATTGGTTATTATATCAATACCTCCGGTTTTTTCCGGCAAAAAGGTTACGTACATATGTATATCACCGGAATTTTTTTACTATTCTGTAATCTATAAACAAATGCAGTTCTAACGAAAATTCTACGACAGTGCATATTCATGTGATTCGTGATTGGCGGTTATAGTGCAAATATATATTCCTAATGGGTCAGTATACTGGTCTTGAAAGATAAAAAGGGAATATTGCGTACTGTTTCTGATAAAAATAAAAGTACCTCAATACCGATTTCTCACCATATGCTATACCAGGCAGGTGAGGCCATTTATATGATACCTGAAAAATTTTAGTGTACAGAACAGACGAATAGTTCTTTCCGGCATCTGATTAGCTGGCAAGTGATAGAAAAAAATTTTAGCGTACAGTTCGTACAGTATATCGTACAGTCGTATAGTACACATCACTAACAATTATGCTTATGGTTTTTATCATTTTTTGGTTGTATGTGCGTACATATAGAAAATAAAATAAAACCTTATAATTTCAATTGTTAGCGGAGATAATAAAAAAGGTATTGCATGTCCATAAATAACATCATTCAGATTTTTTATTTTTACTTTTTTATCAATGTTAATGGAAATAGAAAAAAGGAATTGCATCTCCATAAATATTAATAATTCAGATTCTTTAACTTATTCAATTCATATTAATATAAATTACTTCATTATAACCAGTTCTTTGTCTGAATTTGTAAAAGATACAATGACTTTTACAACTCAACTAGAGTCATTGCACAAATTATGAATTGCTATGCCGATACATGTACAATAAAAATTTCAATCGAAGAAATTTACAAAATATGTGAATGTGAGTGTAAAATTTATGTTTCATCAATTGGTTGAATAAGTGCGGCAGAAATTCCCTAGAATAGAAATTATGTTGAGAAATGAAGAAATAAGAATATTTTTACAATAATAAAAAAACAATACTGTTTGTCTCCTGATAAATTTGTAAATGCTTTGAAAGATATTAAAAATATATTAAAAAAATGCCAAATATTGAAGGTGTTTGAACATTTTCGGAAGCCAATGAAATTAAGCAAATATATAACAAATTGTTGATATTAGAGGTCGGAACAGAATTATTTAATTCAACTTTGAATTCGAGTTAAACAAGTATTAATAGAAATTCAGTTTTATGGTAAAATGGTTTAATTCGGTTATAAAACTAATAAATCTGGTTTAAATTCGGTTTTTGGATTTCAAATTGGCTCCGATCTCTATTTGATATTTTATATGAAAGAATTATATTTTACTAAATGTGGCAGACCCGAAACCCAATAGCAAATTAATCACACGACCATTTGCACCCACAATAGGGAATGATCATGGCTTTAGCGTGGAAAAAGATTGGGAGTGTGTTAATTTACAAAATTGTACGTACTGTACTTACGTATTAGGGTGGTAACTATACTAACAGCTAAGTAAATCAAAAATATTTGAGCAAACTATGGAATTTGATATATTACAGGTTTTTCGTATTACGCAAATAAAAGATCAATAATTATCGTTATTTTATTATTAAAATTAATAAATTTTAAAATAATACAACTTAACGAAAACCCATGTAATTATGAAAATTGTAAATTTTTTATGGCCTTTTTTGTGGTCTTTTTTTTTTATAGTTAGGTTGGTGTTAGGGTGTAGTTTTATTAATAAAAGAATATATATGGGTTTTAGTAGGTATTATAGGTTAAATAGAGACCCCAAATTTTCAGTATAATCCATTTCAGCATCAGCCCCCACAATTTGTTAAAATGAAAAATTAGGCCTCATTTATCTGATTTCAAAATTTCAAACCAGTAATAGGACTTTTTAAACCCCTAAGTTACTTGTTTTTGAAATAAGTTAACTTATTCTGTTTCGAAATTTCGAAATCAGAAAAGAAATAGGAGTTATCCGGAGATATAATAAGAAACTTTTTTGATAGAATTTTGAAGGAAAATGTACGATTGCAAAAAAGTTCATTATTACAGTATTATATAAATTAACTTGCAAATAAAAATAAATAGGCGTTATAAATCATTGATTTTGAAATAAATACGTCGCAAATTTAATTCAAAATCAGAAAATTAAACCTTAGGTCTGAAACCCACAATAAATAATAATTCCAATTTATTTTTCCATTTTATTCGTAAAACAGTTTATTGATTATTACGCAAAGAATAAATTTCTGCATATTTTAAGACGAGAATATAATCTTGGAGGTTTCATGTCTTGATATTCCAAAAATAGATTATTTTTATATTCAATTTAACAATAATTCTTAAGTTTTAATACTGTATTAAATCAAATGACGATTAATATTTCAATATGCAAATTAGTTCAATAAAGGTTGGCATAAAAATAAATCACCTCTTTCATTAATTCTTTTTAATTCTATTTGAATTTGGTATTTGAATTTGGAATTTGGGTGTGATAAGTATCACAGGTCACAGTATAATAATGTGTAGTTCTTTTTTACTAAAATAGCTTTAAAGGCAGTTGAGAATCCTTTCTTCTACTGTATCGTTTTGTTATTTTCGAATCTTTATATGAAATCCATGATAATTTATATTTCGCGAATTCCCTAATTGCGGTATGTTATGCAATCAGATTATCATGATTAAAGTTTGCGAGCTTATCATCATATGAACGTCTATAATCATTTCCGATATTTTTATTTGGTAACAAGAAGGAATCATTAAATTACAAAAACTAGGTTTTATCGTAAATATATACTAATGAAAATATCACCGGGCTCAACAAAAAATGGATGTTGCCATTTTTATTTTTTTCATAAATAAACTTAATAGTTACGAAATAATTCAAAAAAGAACATGCAGCTTATAAAGCCATGCTACGGTGTCTCTTGAACGACATGAGATACAAGAATTACATCAGATAGAGAATCGAATGATCTACTGTATATGTGTACTCTGTAAATTTAATCATTTATCATTTAAGCAATAAATGAATTAATTAAATTTAAATATATTTCAATTAAATTTAATAACACTGAAGTATATGATAATTAGATTTAAAAACTTTTTTATTAATAAATTTATTCTTGCATATTATCTATATTGATGATAGATATTTAAAGCTTATTATTATCAGGATGAATTGAGATTGAATTTTATAATATTTTTGGTATATGTAAAATATATTATTTAAACATTTAAATTTGTGTAGATAAGAAAAGAATTATTCGAATCATACGAATAATTTCGTTGAGCAGAATCATTCATTTTTACAGCTGTTTTCAAAAAGGTGTGAACGATCAGGGAGCACCATATCATGGGAAATTCATGATATTTCCCAAATTTCCTACTTTTTTTTACTCTCGCTTCTAACAGAGAAAGATTCTCAACAATTTCCCAATAGAAATAGTTTCTATAGTTCAATAAAATAATACTATTCTAAGTTAAAGGTAAATTTTAACAGGTGAATTAAGAAATTTTTAATAAATTCCTAAAAACGGTAGTCTTGCAACATTTATACATGTTATATGATTTTGCTTTATGCAGTAAATCAACTATTGATCAATTAAAAATTATAGTGCTTTAACGTATCTCTTAAAGTAAAACTTTTAATATTTAGAGTTGCTGAATGATTTTTTTGTTTTTGATTGTATTCAATCTTGATAGCCAATTAAAGCATCGTGAACAAAGTGAAAAATTAAAAGAATCTTTTAGAGTTACTTAATAATTATAATGCAATATCTTTTTCTCGAGCAAAAGAAACTTGTTCTTCTGTCCAATTGGATGTTAAAATTCGTGTATACGCATATTTGACAGCTTCAGTTCGACTGCCTCTATGAGTGGTTTTGTAATATCACATTTGAATTTTTGTTTTGCAAATAAACTGCACAGTATAAACACTTTCAACAACTAAAGCAAGTCCCTCTTTTGTATATAAGTTTTGTATCTAGTGCATCCGCCATCAATATCAATACGTAAAAATAAAATAATATACATTGCAATAATTTGTTTATTAAAAACCTACTAAAATAATTTGCACTCTGATCGACATAAATCTGCACGCTGATTGGTCTTTTATTCTTGATTTGATTGGACAATTTAGTACACGTGCACATTATGTCATTGATTTAAAGTTCGTCTGTTTGAACATTTTCGATTGGTCATCTTTCAGAAACGTGACCAGTGTGTGGGAAAATTTTTATAATTATAAAGTCATATAATTGCACTTAGCCATTTTTGATTTGCTATGTCCAAAAACCGTAATTCGACCATGAAAAAATTAACGCCATATGATCATTTGCATGTTAATGTCATAATAATTCGTCATTGATCTATAAATGTAAATTAATAAACGGTTATCATCAATTTATATTTAAAAAACGACTTTCGATCATTACACGCACTTTGCATTTTCGAAATTTAAAAAATCGACTTCCGTTCATTATGCACACATTATAACTTTAAATTAGATTGAGATATGGGCCCTCAAAGTAGAAACCAGACAATTTGACAATTTTTTGAAAGTTAGCCTGTTTGATTGATCTGGTGTAAAATTTAAAGCCCAAACTTTTTTACTTAATAATGCAAGTCTGATCACTTAATAAATTTTTGTGATACAATGGTTAAAAGCTTTTGATGCTATAATCTAAAAATAGATTTACTGAGATTTTAAAAGCAATCTACAGGTCTACAGATCTATTAATCCTGTTTAAACAGGTTTGTTAATCATGAATATACTATTTTTAGATTGTTTTAATTTTGTGTAACAAAATAGTTTTTCCAATTTTCTCAAAACCCATGATCTGCCAAATTGTCTGGTTTCTACTTTTGAGGGCCCATATGGATAGCGTTAATAACATATGTTGGTAAGTCACATGCTGTGTATCACCAGAATGGTAATATTTATAATGATGACTCATAATAGAAACTATAATAATTTCAAACTTTATTATATAGTCAAAGCAATCAAGTATTTAAATCGAAAAATGGATGGATTGCTTAATATGAACACATGTAAGTCAACAGGAATTTTCAGTGGTATAATAGCGCACTAAACGTTGATTTTTCGTTTTGCATTATATGGAATCCTTGGTCAGTTGAATTTGTTTTTTTAATTTACTGCAAATAGAATAAATATTCAAACTAAGTAAATAAAATAAGCTATTCAAGTTCATGTTTATTTACTATTTAATTTTTTTTATTCGCATTAATTTAGATCATGAGTATCTAAAAAAAATGACTTTCGATCATTACACACACTTTGCATTTTCGAAATTTAAAAAGTCGACTTCCGTTCGTTATGCACACATTATAACTTTAAATTAGATTGAGATATGGATAACGTTAATAACATAACTTAGTAAGTCACATACTTTGTATCGCCAGAATGGTAATGTTTATAACAATAACTCATAATAGAAACTGTAATAATTTCAAGTCAAAACAATCAAGTAAGTATTAAAATCGTAAAATGGATGGATTGCTTAATATGAACACATGTAGGTCAGCAGGAATTTTCAGTGTATAATAAGGCACTAAATGATTTTTTGTTTTGCATTACATGGAATCCTTGGTCAGTCGAATTTTTTTTTAATTTACTGCAAATAGAATAAATATTCACATTTAAGATTATTCAAGAATAATTTTTTATTTTGCGCAACAAGGAATTAACCAGCAATCATATTTTTCCTGTCATTCCTATTGAACAATTACGGGAAATTAAGGTCTCCATTGGATGACACTGGATGAAAATTGTGGAAAAAATAGATGTCAAAAATCGAACAATGGGCACATTTTAGAATCTAAAAAAAAATTAATTTAAAAAAATTGAAAAAATGGAATAGCGGATAATGCAAAACAAAAATTCAACTTTGCACAACCTAATAATCTGAACTAACAATAAGACTAGCTCGCGCGTTGTCCCAAAATGAGATTTCTAATTTTTTTTTTGACTCTTAAACCACACAAAGTTAATTTTTCGTTTTGCATTACCCACTATCATTTTTTAATTTTTTAATTTTGTTTTAGATCCCAATTGTACCAATTGTTTAATATTTACATGCTACACATCACTGGAATATTGAGTGTATAAAAATCATTTGCGTTTTAAACTAAGTAATTAAAATAAGCTATTCAAGTTCATGTTTATTTACTATTTAATTTCTTTTTATTCGCATTAATTTAGAAGTGTGTATAAAGATCATTTAGTATTAAACTAAGTAATTAAAAATAAGCTATTCAAGTTCATGTTTATTTACTATTTAATTTCTTTTTATTCACATTAATTTAGTCTGTAAGTATAAAGATTATTTACATATTAAACTAAGTAATTAAAATAAGCTATTCAAGTTCATGTTTATTTACTATTTAATTTCTTTTTATTCGCATTAATTTAGTGCATGAGTATAAAAATCATTTATGTATTAAACTAAATAAATAAAATAAGCTATTCAAGCTCATGTTTATTTACTATTTTAAGTATCTAAAAAACTAGAATAGTTATTGAATACTGTATAAGATGGGTGGTGCGAATGCGCCACCTATCGCACTAGTATAGGATAAAGATAATGATTAGAAAAGGGTATCATGTACTTATCAGTACGAGGCAGTGATGGTAAATGACTTGAAATGACCCAAATGACTCAAATGACTGGTGACCAGTCATTGGATTATTTTAAAAAACAGATGACCTGTTATGGTTATTTGAAATCCCATGATGCGGCTGACCAATCAGAATGTGCATCATGTAGATCACATTTATTTTTTTAAAATTTTTTTTCATTTATAACTATAGCAGTCATGTCATTCGTAGGTGCCGATATTACCGCTACGTCGTTATGGAGGTTGATTAGGTTGATGTTGGTGCTCAAGTTTTTGTTGGTAAGTAATTAAGCTGTAGTCGTGCTGCTGTATTTTGTTTTTTTATTAAGTCTTGATCGTTAGTCGTTTAGTCATCGTGGTACTGCCGAGTAGAAGTTGCGTTAGTACTAGTGATTAAGACATTGTTGGTAAGTGATTAGCTGCTATTGTATTTTGTTTTTGTTCTGTCGCTGATTAAACTGTTGTTGTTGATTAGTCATCATTGGAGCCGTCAAGTAGGTCATTATTAGTACTGATTAGGTGGGTGATTAAGCTGTAGTTGGTGCTGTTGTATTTTGTTCTTTATGGGTCATTGATTAAGTTGCATTTGGTTGCCGCTGGAGCGTTTTCATTGGTACAGGCGATTAGATCGTGTTGTTGGTGCTGGTGGTCAGGCCTTGTCCTATGTCGTTGATGCTGGCTGTAAGATCTTGTCGATTATGTGTTGTTGGTGCTGTTGGACTGTATTTTGGTATTGTTGATTCAATTGTCATTTGCCGCTGTTTTAGGGGGATGGAATTCAAGTGGATTCGAAATTTCCTAGTTAAATTGGCGTTAGAGTACGGGTGTACCTGGGTTTTATATAAAAATTCAGAATCCACTTAAGTTCTACTCATATATATCGATTGCAATTTACGATATAAATTAGATTATTTTGTTTATTTTATTTTTTTTTAAAATAAAAACTACGATTTTTTAATGTATATTGTGCAATAAAATCATTGCATGTGATCGCGAGATATTAAAGTATCAACGGGGTGCAAGTTAAAAGATACATGTGAGAAGCATTACACAAATTTTCATGACCAATAGGATGTCAATTCTATATGCGAAATGACCAATGACTCAAATGACTGCGGTCATTTGCAAATGACCACGGTCATTTGGTCATGAGTCATTTGCAAATGACCTAATATTTGAATGACCAAAAATGACCGGTCATTTTGAGGTCATTTGGGGTCATTAGAAAAATCGGCAAATGACCAGGTCATTTACCATCACTGGTACGAGGTGCTTAATTGCTACATGGTCAATGATATAAAATTTACAACGGACGTCATTAATTATCTAACCTAAAATATGTGTTAATTAAGCATCTCACACTGATGCGTGATAAAAAAAGTTAATTATTAAAATTTCGGATTTTCCGATTCCCCATAAAAATCACCTGTTCACACCTTTTTGAAAACAGCTATAATATATTTTTTGATAACTATTTAAGAATTTTATTGAAATTAATTACAACTAGGAAATCAGAATCTGATATAAGTACGAAGCAATTCTTTATGTGTAACCTAGAGTGAGTTACACTGATTGCTGATCATCACGAGTCCATCATTTCTCAAATTTTATTGGTTCTTCCCGCAGGACATTCAAATTTGCTTGAACGCAAAGAGTCCTCACTTTGCTTCGGACAATAATAAATAATCCCATGATAAATCTTAATTTAGCAAATATATAGATAATAAATAATAAAACATTTTTCATAATACACGTAAATGCATAGTAATATTTAATTAATTTGTTAAAAATCTGGAACTTCTACAGTACTCACAGTTTTACTACCTTTCAGCTTTAATAGACTTTTGCTAATTTCCATTATATTATAATCTTTACTTGTATATACGTTGTTTATTTTTTCTTTAATTGTTGGCAATTTTTTATTAATCTTATTACTTTCTAAAAATTGACTTTTAATTTTATTTTTGTCTTCTTTTTCAAAAATATTTAACCATTTATTCAGTTTATTAATTATTTTATCAGATTTTGGACGTTTTTTTGGATTCGAATCCATGCATAGGTTAGCTAATTCAATATAACAATCAGGAATTCCTGGTCCAAATTTTGGCCGTAGTCCATTACAAATTTCAATTACGAGATCGATATCAAATTTATAATTATTAAAAGGTCTTTGACCAGTTGTCATTTCTACCATAATTATTCTGAATGAATAAATATCTGAAGCTTTAGTATATGTTGTTTTTGAAAGAGTTCCGGTGCAAGATACGGTAAAACTCCATAAATACGTCCTTCTTGTTCCTCTTCATCAAGTGGTTTCGATAAACCTAGATCAGAAATATATGCTTCATAATCTTCTTTCAACAGAATATTTCCAGGATGCAGATCTCGATGTAAATATTTTTTAGAATGAATACGATAAAGATTGGTTATAATATCACGGAGTATCCTTAACTTGAGTTTCCATTCAAATTTGAAGATTTCGACAAAATTTTTGCTCAATGACCCGTATTTTGCATAACTAAGAACCAAAATATAATCATTTGTTTCTTCATCTCTTGATATTCCTAGATATTGTTCTAAACTATGACAAGCTTTCAACTAAAAAACAGAATAAATTAATTATTTAACCAAAAAATAATATTTAAAAACAAAAATAATATTTAAAAAATTAATAATAATATTTAAAAACAAAGATAGTATTTATAAATTTTAATATAATACCTCTTTTAAGAATGGTTCTCTGTTTTTATTGGAATCTTTTACAAGCTTGATCGCCACTTCTTCATATAATCCATAGTTATTTAAATATTTTGTTTTGAAAACGGTAGAAAAGCCTCCTTTACCTATCTCTTCAATATTTTCAAATTCTTCAAATGGTATCCAATGAAAATATTCATCCTTTTGGTTACTGGGACATTGTTCAGTAATAGCTGATTTTAAATACCATTCAAAAGCAATATTTATATCCTTTTCAACAACAATTCCATTTTGATAAAAGTTTCCAACCCAGTACATTCCATCAGCGAATCCTATCTCTGCTGATTTTTTAAAATATTCGAACGCTTTACATTCATCCTTTATAACACCCTCTCCATAATAATAAAAATATCCTACATTATACGCCGCCATATTATATCCCATATCCGCAGATTTTTTATAATATTCTAATGCTTTATTTTTATCTTCTTTTACTCCAATTCCATTAGAATAGCAATAACGACTTCCATTGTTCCAAGAACATCACCCATATCAGCAGATTTTTGACAATATTCGAACGCCTTATGTTCATTCTTTTCGACTCCGATTCCACGCTCATAACAAATCCAATTTTTTTTATTCCCTTAACATTTCCCATCTCCGCAGATTTTAGATAATATTCGAATGCTTTCTTTGCGTCCTTTTCTACTCCAATTCCTTTATTATAACATACACCGAGTGCAAATATTTCTCCCATTTTTGCTGCTTTTTGATAATACATGTGTGCTTTACGTATATTCGTTTCAACTCCGACTCCATAATAATAACAATATCCAACATTACACATTCCATCAGCGTCCCTCATCTTTGCAGATTTTTGGTAATAAATAAATGCCATCTGTAAATCCCTTTCAACTCCAATTCCATAATAATAACAATTTCCAACATTAAATGTTCCCTTAACGTTCCCCATCTTATCAGCTTTAAGATACAACTTAAACGCTTTACGTTCATCCTTCTTTATTCCAATACCCTTTAGAAATATATCAGCAAGTTTATTAATTCCTGACGATATTAATTGGTCCATGTTGAAGGTTTATGAATGGAAAAATTATACGTTTAATCTGAAATTTTTTTAAAAAGAATTTAAAGTTCAAACTATAAATTTAATTATGTAATATTGTAACATAATCTTATTCAATCTGTTACGTAACAATTCGCATACATATAGACATAGTAGATCAGGATGTCACAAAGACTAATTAATTAAAATATGTCAGTTACATTGATCATTTGACTATGATTAAATTTTATTAATGGAATTAAAGTAATTTTGGTACAATAATATATTAAAACGATTAATGTATCGTTAAATTTGCACTAGGTTTAGAATTACTTGGAAATATAATATTTCTATAAATGGCGATGATTCTTTGCTTATTAGAAATGAAGTCTTTCCGCGAAATGTAATTATAAAGAAAGTTACGCCTATAGTAAAAAATAGAAAATTTTCAAAAATATAAAATAATCAAGGTTAGTGAATTGACTCGTCTAAAAAATCTTCACCCGGGTCACCCGGGTGGACAATGTGCCACCCGGGTGGAAACAGGTCAGTCCAAAAAAAGGCACCACCTGGGGCAAATCTTACGTTTTCGATACTCCTGCACTTACTTTTTTGATACTCCTGTATGTACCCCAAAATTACGCTTACTTTTTTGATGCAGATCTGCATATATACACGTGACTTGTGTTACACAAAGGCCCAGTGCATTGTTTTTGCAAAAATAATTTTTGGTTACACGCCACTAATGT